>VMDR010011828.1:0-27730 GCA_007922815.1 Macrotus californicus
CAACAAAAGAAATCAGCAAACAAAATACAACCAGAGACATTGAAATTAAGAACAATCTAACAATGGCCAGAGGGGAAGGGGGAGGGAATAGTGGGGGGAAGGGTTTCCAGGAAACACTCTAAAGGACACATGGACATAACCAAGGGGGAGGGTGGGAGCGGGGGAGAGGGGTGGGATTGGCTGGGGTGGGGGGAGAGTGGTGGGGGGAAAATTCAAACTGTAATTGAACAACAATAAAGTAATTTAAAAAAAAAGAAGGTATGTGTGGAGCTTTTCAATGAAAGTAGCTTGAATGTGGGAGAAAGAACAGCAAATGAAGGATGAGATTTAAACCAAGATATGGTCTTACCATTAGGTGGGGGTGGGGGTGGGGAAGGGGGGGGAACATGAAGGCAAGTTCAGGGCTTGTTTTACAAGAGGAAGACACATTGGATCCCTTTCTGTCCAGTGCTCTGCTAGGTTCTGCAGAGAAGGAGACAACAGTTTTCGCTGTTGAAAAACTCAGGTAGATGAACTGGACAGACACAGGTAGACTAACTATGAGTAACATAGTGTACGTGTAAATTCAAATAATTAGACCTGCCCACTGATACACAAAGGGTTGCCATTTGGAACAGGTAGGGAGGCAGATTACTTCACTGGTTCAAATAAAAAAAAACAACTTTCACATATATACAATAGTTTCAAACTTTAAAACAAAGAGAAAAAACTCACGTAATGTGCTGGCTGTGAACTGAACCACCCCAATACACATGAGCACATGAAAACAGCAGAGCTGAGGTCAGCAGCGGTTGGGTTGTTTTTAGAAATGGCAGTGAGTATGCAATGATCTAGCCACATGCCTTCGCCCAGTCTCTTTGTGAAACAAATTATTAAAAAGACATCTGAGAAAATCAGAAAAGATCATTCTGTAAGGAAAAAGAGTTTGTTTATGTGGGGAAGATGAGATGTCAGATCCAGAGCACCGTGTTCTAACAAAGCTACCTGTGTCAGACATTTTTCCATTATTCCTGGAAGTAGTCTAGTTGAGTCTAGTGCATTTGGTCCTCTTTGACACCGTCATGTCAATGTGCTTTCTAATAGTTTAAAAATATTAATAGTGTAATGTATAATATACTACGCATACTATATAATGTATATAAACACATAATGTAATGTGTGTAATATTAATTCTAATTCTCTGTGACTCTTAAGAAAAAAGATGGAAAAGGAGTTGCAGTCTTGGGGAGCCTGGAAGGTCTCTGTCAACCACACAGAAACCAATAACCCCAAAGAAAAGGAAGTCCTAGGAAAGGGAAACGGGCCGTGGGAAGAGACAGGAAGAAGGACGCAGACAAGAGTGGCGAGTGGGACCTCGACAGAAAGCGTCTGTTGGGCTTATTTCTGCCCTTTGGTTACTTGTTCCCATTGTAAATGGAAAAGGCTTAGAGCAGTGAGCCGTCAGCGAGCTCACAAGAAGAGTTTGTGGATATAGAACTACAGTATTTACAATGTAGTAAAGCACAGCAAGAAAATGCTTTTGCTTCTAAAAGATAAATTCAAGGCTTATTCAACAGAACTTGCCAAATTGCATTTGTATTTCAGATTAGTCAGTTGTGATGATCTAGGTCTGTGTTCTCAGACTTTAGATTTTTTAGCAACATTTTGTGAACTATAAATTAGAATTATTGTAAATACTGATAGTTATTGTCCTTTTTGCGATTTTAAACATAGAGTTTTATAAATAAATATGTTTATAGTAGCCTCGTTAAAGTGGCCATGCGTTTTAATTTAGAAAGTGAGGCATATTTCATGATTCCCATCTTTTGTTCACTTCTGTTTGATTTCTTCTCTGTGAGTACCTTGCAGCGGCATACAAAAGCTTATTTTCACTCTCTTCGATTTCATTTATACCTTGTGAGAAATGGTGATTACAAAACAAGGTTGGTGTTATCATACACACTGAGAAATAACAGCAGTAGTTTATATACTGAAATTCTTAGCTAAACCATCAAACAGTTCTTTCACAATAACTAACCTTATTTGTTCAAAGGATTCTATAATCACAACTCAAAGCAAAGGACACTATCAGAAGTGTCTGATGGTGTGACCATGTGCTCTTGGAAAACTGGGCTGTGAAAGCTAATCATGGGAGCTCTAAACCAGTATGTAATGTCAAAACAAAAACTGACTTCACTCCCATGAACTAGTCTAAACACGTGCCCCTGAAAGTGTCACCGGAGCAAAGGATCAAGGCTTTCCATAGTCATTTTAGGGTTTTAAAGCTGAGAAATATGGACAAGTAGGAAAGTTACAATACGCCCAGGAAGATTTATTCATCAAATATGTCCAGTATTCGCTGAACATTGATAATGTGCATGGCATGTGTTAGGGAATGAGGAAAGACAATCGCACTAAGTAATTGGGCTCTTTTGGCGTCTCAAATTACTTGGAAAGTGTAGTCATATACACAGGTTCCTAAAACCCCTGGTCAGTGAAGGAGATGCTGCTAGTGGTGCTGAGACCAGTGAGTTTACTGGGGGACTTTAGAGTTGGAGGTGAGCTTCAAAACTCCAAAGTAAGCTGTGGGGGGAGTGGGGTTCCTACCACATCTCCTCAAATTTCAGGAGTAGCCAATTATGGAGACATAATGGGTACCCCCGAAGTGATCGACATCAAGAAGTCACATTTTTTTCAGAGCTTTTTTAGGCATCAGAAGGACAAAGGTGTCATATGCGGACACATGGGGTGTTTGGCTACTTCCCTTTGTCAGGCCATGGTGCTACTATGTGAAATAGGAAAGGTGGTTAGGTGACCCCCTGAGTTTCCCACAAAAATTGTCTAATGCTAAGACAATGCCTTCCAAACATTTACTCAATATTTTCAAATATATTAAGTGGATGGTCAGGTGATGTGGTTAAGGCATCACAGTAATAATCTTTCTTAAAATCTGTGCTTGGTAAACTGATGCAGTGTCAAGTTTTCTCCTAGGGTTGCAAACAATATTGCAAATTATTAGCTAAAAAGAGAGTGGAGGGCAAGAAAAACAGCAAGACCTGAAGATCAAAGCTAGCCAGGAATGTTCTGAAGATAATGAAACGTACCACATCTACAAGGCACTAAGAAGTACATGAAGATGTAGAATACTCAGGAAATAAAAATCCAGGTGCTTAGTATCATGTCAGTGAGTTAGTGCATTTTCACATTTCTGTGTGAGATGGAGCTTGTGTGTCACACCCTGTGTATGGGTGACACTAGCAAGTTACCTGAAATTACAGAAGTAGACAGTTGCAATGCTACATCCCCTTCAGCTGCAATGCTATATATGCTTCCTGGGACACAGCAGAAGGAGAGTGGGAAGGCATATCCTCTCAGTGGGCAGAACTTAAGAGCACTTCACCTGCTTGTTTATTTTGCTTGGAAGGAGAAGTGGCCAAAGGTGTCATTAGGTACCAGTTCATGGGCTGTGGCCAGTGGTTTGGCTGGATGGTCAGGCAATTGGAAGTGGAAGGAACACGATTAGAAACTGGCTGACAATGAAGTCTGGGAAAGAAGTATGGAGTTAAACCCCCATGAAAGGGGAAAATGTGAGGATATTTGTATCCCATGTGAATATTATAACGACCAAGTCAGTAGGATGTCCCATCTCGTCATCGCTGAATAGGCGAACAAAGTAAGTAGCGGTGCTGGTAATGACAGAGGTCATGCATGGGCTCAGAAACATGGACTTCTCACCACGCTGACCTGGTTAAGGCCACTGCTTAGTGCCCAATTTGCCAGCAGCCAGAACCAAACTGAGCCCCTGATACCAGACCTTCATTCCCAGGGTGATCAGCCAGCTACCTGGTGGCAGGTTTACATCTGGCCCTCCTGTTATAGAAGGGGCAGCTTTTGTACTTACTAGAATACACACTTAATCTGGATACAGATTTGCCTTCCTTGCATGCAGTGCTTCTACCAAAACAACCACTCTGGTATTCCATGCAGCACTGCTTCTGACCAAGGAACTACCTCCACAGTGAATAAAGTTTGGCCATGGGCCCCAAGTTCATGGAATTCACTGGCTCCTGCCATGTGCCCCACTATTCTGAAGCAACTGGCTGGATAGAATAGTGGAATGACCTTTTGAAAACTCAGTGACAGTGCCAGCTAGGTGGCACTCCCTTGCAGGGCTGGGGCAAGGTTTTCCAGGAGGTTGCATATACTCAGAATTAGCATCTATATATGGTGCTGTTTCTCCCCTCGCTGGAATTTACCTGCTCAGAAATCAAGGCATAGAAATAGGGGTGGCACCATTCACTATTGGTCCTAGTGACCTACTAGCCACACTTTTGCTTCCTTTCTTTCCAATCTCATGCTCTGCTGAACTACAGGTCCTAGTTCAAAAGGGAAGAATTTTTCCACCAGGATACAAAGCAATAATTCCACTGAGCTGGAAATTACTCCAGCTTTGGGTTCTCTGTGCCCCAAACCAACAGACAAAGAAGGGCGGTAATGTGCTGGCTGTGATGATTGATCCTGACTACCCAGGAGAACTTGGATTGCCACTCCACAATGGGGGCATGGGAAGGTATGTTTGGAATACAAGTGATTTTTTAAGGTGTGCCTTAGTATTGCCATGGCCCAAGAATATAGTCAATAGAAAACTACAACAGCCCAATCCAGGCTGGACTGTTAATGGCCTAGTCCCTGTCAGGAATGACAGTTTGGATCACTCCAATATGCAAAGAACCATGCCCAGTTGATATCCTTTCTGGGGACAAATGGATAGTGGAAGATGATAGTTATAAATTACAGCTGTGACCACATGACTACTTATAGAAACAAGGATTGTAATTGTCATTAATATTTTTCCTTACTTGTTATGAGTATGTTTGTGTGTATGAAGTAAATGTCTTTGTTTTCTTCCCTCTCTTATCCCCTTGTCATGTAACAAAATGTATTAACTTTATATAAGAATATTTAAGAATTATGAACTTTAGAGCATAGTATTTAAGTTACCAAATACCAGATTTAAGTTAAGTTAATTTAAGTCAAGGAGAGGAGTAAACATCCCTTATGGACTTTGCATCCTGTTCTTCGATAAGGGTTAGTAAGTTTTCAGCTGTATGCGGGAGTATGACCTTGTTAAGCATAATTTAAGAAGATGCACATGGATGCCAACTTGGCCAAGGGTAGACTTGTGATGGTTAACTTTATGTATCAACTTGGCTGGGTCACAGTGTCCAGATATTTGGTCAAATATTATTCTGGATGTTTCCATGAGGGTGTTTTTTGTATGAGATTAACATTTCAATCACTGAACTTTGAGTAAAGCAGATAGTTCCACATAACGTGGATGGGCCTCATCTCATCATCTGAAGGTTTCAATAGAACCAAAACTGACTTCCCCCAAGCAAGAATGAATTCTGCCAGCAGAGGCCTTTGCAGTTGAGCTGCAACACTGGTTCTTCCCTAGGTGTTCAGCCTTCAGGCCCAACCTGCAGACCTTGGACTTGGCAGCCTCCATAATCAAATGACCCAGTCTCTCAAAATCAATCTCTCTCTCTCACAGTCTCTGTCTCTTTGCCTCTCTGTCTGTCTGTCTGTCTCTCTCTCTAGAGAACCCTGATACACATATACGTATATATAAGCACAGTCATATGAAAATGCAATTATCCACCCACTTGGCACTAAACTTCTGCTGCACTTGAACAAGTGCTGTAGTTCTTGCCACTTCTGACAACCTGATGGTCATTCTGCCATGGCTTTAAACCTGTGCACCAGGCCCTGCACAACAGGGGCCCTTTCATCAGTGTCTCACCATGATGTCAAGAAGGATATTTTTTAAAAATCAAATAAAGTAGAAGGGTTTTGTTTTAAGTGTTCATTCAGATTCTCTGACAATGTGAAAGTTATGGAAGAACTTTATGATTTCAAGTTGGACAGGAAACAGTCTGTGAGGCAGCCATGTTGTTCACTATGTCCCCAGACTGAAGTTCTGGGGACAGCTGGTTGAATGACAGAGTGAAGCAGGTTACAACAGCATTCTTTTCTATTAACCAAACTCATACAGGGTCGTTAATGAAGAGGGTTTTCCCTCCCATTATTCCCATGTATCTGCAAATACGGCATGGCATTTGCTATGGTCATCTACGAGGCTACATGTGCGTTTACAGAGTAGGCAGGGCAATCACAGATTGCTGGGAAGAGGCCCTGCGAGCAGCAGGCTGCCTCTGGGTGGAACTACAATACTCTTGGGAAGATCACTTGCTGTCACTTTCTTTAAACTCTAAAAAAAGGGCAGTTCTCCTTGGCCAACTGCCAGAGTCTCATGAATATGATCATTCCACACCCACAAAACTAGGAAGTTCATAAACAGAGCAGGTCAGAGGGCCTTCAGCTAAAAACAGAAGAATCATGGGACCCAGTGGGTTTCTCATTTTTTAATTTTATCTTTACAGACAGCAAAGAATTTGGGGCAAAGGAGAATTTGGGGGCCATGTAAAAAGGAGAAATAAAAAGGGGTACATTTTTTTCCTGAGCCATTGGAAGATCATCTGTGGTGCTTGGAACAAGAGGCTAAATTGGCATTTTAAGCCAGCTAGGTGAATGAAAGCCTAGATGGCCACCCTTCCAATGGGTTGAGTCTCTGAACCTGACAAAGTATCCATCCGATGTGTCTGTAAAAAGAAAAAAATAGCACCTACTTTGGTTTTCTTGGAAAATGGTTACTCAACATGATGGTTTAATGATCCCTTTGGACCAAAAGAATAGCCTTAACTTAAAAATCTTCATTGTACATCATAAAATCTCATCTCTCAGATTTCTGACACAACTGAGTCGTGTACTATATCGTGACATTGCTGAAGGGTTTTTTCTTTGTCTTGACTTCGTTGTGCTTGTTATAGTGAAGTATAGGATGACTTCGAGGGAGATGTGCCCTTGATCATTAGGTGAAGGGAGGGAAAGTCAGCTTGACTGAGAAGGAATAGTGTGCCTAGAAATACATAAGGAGAATATTATTAGACAAGATCGGGCACCTTCAGGGTGGTATGGCCATAGACTAAGGGGAATATTATTAAACTATTTTATTTATTAAGCCCTTCCTCGGGCTATGCATTCTTCGGGGCACTAGGGAAACCATGGAGAATAAGACAGATCATGTCCCTGTCTCACAGAGACTGGTTTCTCGTATGGGGAGACCAACAATAAATCCAAGAAACATGTCAGATAATAGAACTAATATGCAGAGAATCAAAATAGGGTGAGTGACAAAGGATAGCCAGCCGTTTACACAAGGTCCACCGCCTAAGTGATGTTCACTCTGCGATCTGAATGGTGGGAAGGATCCAGTCGTGTGAGTGTCAGGAGGAAAGCGTTCCAGGTGGAGAGCAGAGCACAAAGTCCCCAAGGCAGATGAGAGCTTAGGCTGCCAGAGGAACAGAGAGTCAACCTGGCACCAGCCTGGAGGACAAAGGGGGGTGTGGAAAGAGGGAGAGAGACGTACTTGGAGGCTGTCAGGTAGATAAGAAATATGAATTGTACTGTCTGGTGTTCAAGGAACTCAAGGTCCAGAGAGGCACCTAAGATTTAAACAACTAAGAGCACAAAATTTATGACCAAAGGCTACAATGAGGGGAAACAGGGTGGGATCCAGAGGATTAGCTAGGCGTGGAGCGTTATTGCAGGAAGCCACGTGAGGTGTTTTGGGGCTTTCAGAAGTTCCTTCTAGATTTACGATCTCCCAGATATCACAGAACAGTGCAATATTAGAACTGCAGGAGAACTTCCAGCTCATTCCTCACTTGAAAAAGTATACATTGTAAGAGGTTAAACCTGCCTAAGCCTGCATGTTAATGGCATCAAGCCATAGCTGGGCCTTGAAGAAAAGTGGGGCTATGTGTAAGCTCACCTTTTCTTTGGGGAGAGTACTGTTCAATTTGACCAAATAAATCTAGATCATGCCTGTGTGTGCAACACTGCTTATCTTAGGCATTCTTGTTAGATCCAAGGCTTAGTACAGTGCCTGGCACGAAGAAGGTGCCCCATAGAGGTCTCAATGATTAAAAGTGCGTTGGAACTGGATCCTCTTTCTGTAACCTAAGGATAAGCTGAATGACCTAGAAAAGGCATCTTCTGTGCTAGCTGGCCTTCTCTGTCCTTCTTTCAATGACTTCACCCTCTCAATAAGTCCAAACTTACATTCTATTATTTCCCGTCCATCCTGAGCGATTGGAAATTCCTTTGGGCTAGCTTTTGGCTTTCTCTCTGCTTTTTCACCCAAAACTTAAGGCTTTACTTCAAACACTTGGCAAACAGGTATTTAAAGAACAAAGTGGGTTATCTTTCCAGGTCTTCTGTGGAATTCCCATCATTCAGGACTAACCTTGGCCCTTCCTTGGCCCGGCAGATTAAGTGATGCTTATGTGCTTTAAACACAGCACATACCATTATTATTTTGACTTGTTGGAGTCTTTGTGTGATGTGCTTTGTTTGTAGTGGTGGGTGATACGCATAGGGTGGGGGAAAGGAACATAGGCATATTTTCCATGTGAGATTCCAATTTGAGCTTGGCATTTACTAAATTCTTTATTTCAACTATTTTTCACAATTTGTGTTAAGTAGTAGTATCTCCATAATACAGATTAAAAGTTTAAGGTTTGGAGAATATCTAGTCTATGTCTCACAGGTAATGAGCCTCAGGTATAGCCAACTAAAGTGTCCCTTTAGCCTCTGATACTCCTGCACTTGCTGTGAGATGTTACATAAATATTTATGTAGCTTACATTCAGAGTTGAAACCAAAAGGAAGCTCCCTAAACTGCTTTACATTAAAATGATGCCAGTCAACCTTCTGCCAGCCATCCAGTCCCTGATTTTCCCACTACTGGTTGCTATTACATTTATCTTATTTTGTTGCTGCAATTTGTAGCCAGGGCTTACAGGAAACAGTCCTTTGGGGTGGCCTGAGCTTCTATTGCTTATTGCTAGATTGATTATAGAGTCAGAAATGGGAGGGATTTGGGGAGAGATTTACACTGAGTCAATTAAAGCTTTTAGGTTTCACTTTAGTTTGGCTAAATATGTCTGCCAGAAATCCAGGCTCCTTATTTACTATTGACACTTGGTGAATAAAGTGGGGGTGAAGGAGAGCCCTTTATTCTGCCTTTGTGTAGGTTACAATTTAATATGTGCGTCCCAAGGATTCAGCAAAGATATTCCAAGCCCTGTGCTACCTGAACGCCAAGGCTGGGCCGCAGGACTAGTAGGGAAAACAAGTAGGTGTGTGGGGTGGTCCTGCACAGGGTGAAGAGAAAGGGTCCTCAGCCCAATGCTCTCTGTCTTTCTTTGCCACAATACCTGATGCTTTATCACCACAAAGTACTTTCTTTGAAGTGAATGGAAAGGCCTTTTTTTTTTTCCCTCCCCTCCCCTCCCCGCCCTGGAAAGGCCTTTTAAAATGCAAAGATCTAACAATAAATAAATGTCTAGCTCTAAAGCTATGTTGACAATATTGAAGGCTTTCAGTAATGCCATAGTCTTCTTGTGTTTAGAAGGTCAGATATAATGCTGAATTTTGACTTTATAATTTTTCCCACCAGCTCTTGTGTTATTTTTCATAACCATATGGAAAGTTCACTGGATGTCATTTTCCAGGTCACTCCTGGGAACCAACCATAAAGCTGTCAAACATATGTGATTCTTTGCCCTTCATATTGTATTCTAGGTGACAGTTGGTTTTTTTTGTTGTTGTTTGTTGGATTATGATTCATCAGACATTACAACATTCCAAAGATGGAGATAAGGCAGGTTTCAAGCCTGTCATAGACCCACTGATTTATTGCTAGCTAGATTCCCCTTCCTCCACTGTCAAAAACAACCGCTGGACGCCCTTCTCTAATTTATGCCCTGATTGAAATTAAAGATTTACTACAGACCACACCCCCACCCTCCAGCCCCCTCTCCTGTGGCCTGACTTTCTAGAAGGAATGCATTCAGACCACTGGTGTTAATACTGAGTAAAAACTGCTAATCGCTGTGCTAGCCCATAGCTATGCTTGCCGAGACTTTCCTCCATCTTCCAACTTTCAACACTCCCTAATGTGTCTGTGTATGTAAATGTGTTCATTTTTCATGAGATGGCGGGAGTTTTTAAAAAAAAACAAATATCCTTAATAAAAGGAGAATAGTTGAGTTATTGATCACAGCTTGGCCTTGAATTAACTCTCCGAAACACATTGGAATGTGTCACTTTAAAAGCCTTGATGCAGGGATTTTCCTTGGTGGCTTTTAGATGTGCTGACAGGAGGACTTAAGTGGCAACTGCTTACCTGCCCATCACCCTGTGAGCTCATGCTTTCCATTGTGTGTGTCTTCTGCATCTAGTACAGTGTCGAATACATAGTTCTAGAAGAATCTGTGGATGAATGGATGAACTCTGACCATGACTAGAGCTGAACCAGGCATAGAAGTGTCTATGCAGGCTAATAATCAGCAGTCCTTTAGATGGATACATTTTTAAGACATTATTGATTCCATATTTACTGGTGAGGGGATGGAGCAGTGTGAGAGAGAGATTTGTGCCAGCTAAGCTCTTTTTAAGTTCCCTTGAAAGTGCTATTTTTCTTTTTCACCAGTAGTGGCCATATACATTTTGCTTGTGTGTAAGGTCTGAATAAGGACTGTATTTCCAAATTATTCCAGAGTTGCAGCACAGCACCTCTGAGTTCGGCACTCAGACTGTTTCTTCTGCTTAGAGCAGCTTTCCGCTTCTGTACCAAGCGGGGCTTTCCAGGATCGGCCCAAATATTGCTTTGTGGAGACTGTCTTCAACAATTCCATGCCTGCTACATCAACCCAGTAGAAAATGCTTCTGTTCTACTTTGACTGGCTCAGGCTTCTGTTTCATATTCATCATGTTGTACCATAATCTGTGTGTGTGTCTCCCCTTTTTAGAATGAGAGCTTCTGTGAAGTTAGATAACTGGATTATTCATGTTTGTTCCCCTCGATCTTAATATTTCTACTTAGTAAGTGCTTGTTAAATGATTGCGTGAATGAATGGAAGGGACACAGGAAGGGAGGGAGGAAGAGAGGGTTCAGTCATCCTCTCCCATGGTGATTAGCAGAGAGCAGGGCTCTGAGGCAGTTGGCATTGGTGAAGAAGAGAGTGGGAGGCAGTAGTTCAGAGTTTGGGGACTGTGTAGTGTGCTAGTGCTCTGGGCGGTGTGTGGGAGAAGCCTAGGAGTCAGCTAAAGTAACAAAGGAGGACAGGAAGAAGATACATTTGGTGCTAAAAGCAAGTTTTGCGAGGTAAGAAGTTTGCCTAGCATCTGCCCAACTCAGAAAAAAAAATAACAATTATTGCATAATCCTTCATAGTTCAAAAAATGTTATTAGGAAAAACAACATGAGACTTCCATGCTAAACAGCTATATGTACATTATTTAACAAAACCCTATTCTAAAGTTCTTATGGTGTGGTCTTTGTGTATTCAAAATGACTGTTCTGGGAGGAGAAAAAAGAAAAGACCTACATACAGAAAGCATGTAGTTTTGTAGGTTTAAATGACAATGCTATTTTAGATAATGTGTTCTCTTAGTTACCGACTGTATCACATTCTTATCTCCTTATGCATGTCAATTTTGACAGTGATGACTACAGAAGGTAATAATCATTCTAGAACCTGTTTTATAAATAGACTTTTATTTAATTACCATTGCCAGTTTCTTATCTGTAATACCTATCCTAAATAAATTCACTTGTCATCGTTTTCTATTTGACGGATAATGTAAAAAAGTATGTACCTGGTGACAACCTTCAACAAAAAGGAGTGCATTTAGTTGCTCTCTGGAGTAACAATTATGTTTTCTGGCATTTCTATGTGCTCTTTTTGGTGATGCTCCAGGGAAAGAACTCTGTAAGCATCAGCTAATGAATCAATAAGCACAAGAACCAAAACTGTGTACAGGATTGTTCTAGAATTTATGGCACTTTGAGCAATGCAAAACAATTGCACGCCCTGTGATAGAGGAAGATACTGTATCTAGGGAATGAAGACTAACACAGCAGACACATTTAAGTAGTCCAAGTAGGGGTATAGTTAAGTCCTTATAAAGACAATTTTTCAAAGTATTTCCTCTAATATATTGAGAAACATCAGTAATTTGTTTTCTGAGCCTTTAAATGAAATGGAAAGGGTAATATCTTAGTAAAAGTTTCAGGTTTTTGTTTTTATAGCCCATCATGAAGGAAAAATAAAATAGAAGAGCTAAAACGATTTTCTTAAGTATTAAAATACACATGCATGAGAAAATGTTTTGTTTTGGTGCAAATTTGACATCTTGGTGAATCACTTCCATTTGAGAGTTTTGACTGCAGTTTGCCCAGCGTGAGGCCTAAATGGGAGAGGACTGGCTTGAGGGAGTGGGGAGGTAATTAGGCTATTTTATATCGAATCATCTGTGTTTTCTCTGACTGCCCAAGGTGTGGTAAAGAAATTTTCTGGAACTGATTAAACCTCAGGGGAGAAGTGGGGGAGATCATGCGCTGCGGAGTGGCTCTCCAGAGAACACGGTCGCCCTCTAGGCTGCGTTCACTAGCAGAGTTTTGTGAGTAACTCTGGCCACTTCGCCACCAGGGAGTAAGAGGGAAGGCGCCGGATTCTTCCTGGTCGGAGGGCTTTCTGGACCAAAGAAAGGAGCTGGCGACGGGAAGGAAGAAACAGATCAAGCGTTTGAATAGCGGCCACAAGGCAGCCTAAAGCCTGTGCAGAGTTAACAGGCGCCGCGTCACACACAGTTCCTTTGCCTACCGCCCCCTACCCCGTACACCCGCCGTCCGTGTGTCACCTTCCTGTTCGGAAGTCTTAATAGGTTGCCGGGACAGGACAGGGGGCGCCTGCTCCACCCATCAGATATCCGGTTGGAAGAAAAGCCAGTCTCAACAACTTGATTCTCTTCGTTAAATGATAAGTTTAGCAGACCATTCGTCTCCAACTGCTGAACATTAGGGTGGGGGGTGAGGAACACATCAGACAGCCCTCTTCTGTTCCAACCACAAATCATATGGTTGTGCCTCTTCTCCGTCCCACTTACTCTCTCCCTCTAACTTAAATTCTTCCTGGAATGCATGCTGGAGCTGCAGGGCTTCTTTGAGAAAAATGAATCCTATGCATGTGTTTGGATTTCCTGGACTGATTTGTGATGATTATCAGTCAAGTTACATTTTTTGTGTGTCTTGCTGAGGGTGTAATAAACCCAGGACTCTGAAGACTGTAATTTTCTGAGTGATGTTGCTGTTGTTTGCAATGGAGGGAATAAATGGCCCAGTGTTGAACTTTGCAGCGTGTTCCCTTCCTGTATGTAAATTGTCTTTATATAAAGTGGGGGTGATAACACAGCAGGGACAGCCGCCTCTGACTCCTCCTCATGCTCCCTTGTCATCTCAGCCTCCAACCTTATCAGACATAGCAAGAGGCTACTGTTAGCCCTAACTGAGCTCGACCTACCTCCAGCCTCTGCAAAGTAACCTTCCAACCTTCCCATCCTAGGCAACCTGAAGAATGAAAGAGGAGGCTATAAAATCCCCCTTTAAAGGTTCGTCTGCTTTTATTACTCTAATTTGACGAAATGGATAAAACGAAGATGCTTCAGAGGATTTGGGGTTAGGTGGCACAGGGAAGACACAGGAGGTGAGACTTAGGGGAAGGTCTCTGAAGGAAGGTTTTAAGTGTTTTTAAAGCAAGCAAGCAGAAATCTCTGTGCAGGCTGCTGTTTCTAGGCAGTCTTTGCAAAATCTGCGATCTCAAAGGGGGAAGGGGTGGTGTGGGCGCTGGGCTGGGCTGAGCTGAGCTAGGCTAGTTGAAGTGGTATGAGAGGCACTGGCAATAACAAACCATACACTGTGAAAATTCATGCAAGAGGAAGCAAAAGTGGGCCAATGACTGTGATTTGGAGTTTCCTAAACCTTGCTTTAGGTTGGGGCATCAATTTCAGGTAATAGTAAGTGCTTTTTAAAAGACTGGATGCTGAGCCAAATTTCTCAGTCAGTCTCCAGGAGAAGGGATGTGTGTTCCCTTCTCCCAGCGTGGGGCTGTGGTAACTGAGCAAACCAAGAAGCAGTTGAGGCCACAGATCATATTAGGGCAAATAAAGTGGTTGTGCCTGCAACGCAAATCCCTGCCCACGACCAAAGAAAACCCCCTTCAATGCTATTCTTGGTTTGACAGCTGGTATTTTGGAGTGTCAGATTCAGCAGGCAATTCTGAAATGGCAGGGCCCTTGGCAGCAAGGGGTCATGGCAGGGCAGCCACCGCAGACAGTACCAGCGAGCACCTGGTACCAGGCCCTGCAAATCTTAGTAACTTGCAGCCTTCTCTTCGCTCCTGGCCCAGAGGCCGCACTGCCGGCGTCCAGCCAACTCGAGCGCGACTCCTCGCGCTGGCGGTCAGATTGCAGGTCCCAGGTATCTCCCTGCCTGGGGGTTACAGAAGGGCACCGCGTCGTTGCTCTGCAGAAGTACCCCTTCTCCTCTGCTTTCTGGAGCCCAGTCTCCTCGGCTAGTCTTTTCGGAGATAACGGTTCACAGTTAGCTGGGACTAGTGGTACAAGTGTGAAGACTCCTGCGCCAGCCCTGGAAATAAACCGGCGGAGAGGAAGGGAAGAAGAAGATAAACTAGGGTCTTTAAGACAACGTAATGTGACCTTGCAGAGTTTTCAGGTGGGACAGCGGGAGAGAGAACCCGGGGAGTCGACCGCGCCCGGGGGTGCAGAGCCGGCGCTGCCCTTGCTGCCCCGGGGTCACACCAGGTCTGTCGCCTGCACGGAGCCACTGCTCCCCTAACTTGCGACTTCCTCACGTGTTCTGGGCATGGCGGGGATTAAAAATGCAAGAAAAAAAATACACGCGGAAGGGACAGAATGTTCTCAGAGATTACTTTAGAAAAAAAAAAGTGAAATGCAGATTGCACTTTTTTTTCCTTTAGTGCAGAGACGAATTTTATTTCCGCCCCCTCCTCTACACATTCCTGACCTCTCCCTCCCCCTTCCCTCTTTCTTTCCTTCCTTCCTCCTCTTCCAAGTTATGGGATTTTTCAGCCTTGCTTGGCTTTGGCCAAAAGCACAAAAAAGGCGTTTTCGGAAGCGGCTCGGCCGTGCACAAGGGCCATTTGTTTGTTTTGGGACTGGGGCAGGAAATCTTGCCCGGCCTGAGTCACGGCGGCTCCTTCAAGGAAACGTCAGTGTTCTCCTGTCGCCCTCGCCGGCTGCGCGCCCGGCTGCCGCTCTCCATGGGGGAGATGCAGGGCGCGTTGGCCAGGGCCCGGCTAGAGTCCCTGCTCCGGCCCCGCCACAAAAAGAGGGCCGAGGCGCAGAAAAGGAGCGAGTCCTTGCTGCTGACCGGACTGGGTAAGCGCCGCCGCCGGCACGCGGGGACTAGTGTCACTCCCCCACGAGTTGCTCGGCTACTGCGAGAGGGGCTGGGTGTTTGCGGTCGCTGGGAGAGTGGGGGGATGAGGCCGGGGGGTGATGGAGGCGGGAGCGGGGTTACTGGCCCGCCGCCCTGGCCCCACGCTGACCCCGAAGATAAGGGCGCGCGGGGCCGCCCTCTCCCGGCCCGGCCGCCCTGCGCCCGAGAGATAACCCCGGCCCGTAGCGCGCGGCAGCCGGGCGAGGGCAGATGAGGCTGCCGCCTGAAGCTGGGGAGAGGGTCGGCGCCTGGGCCGCAGTGAATCGGAAACCAGGGTTTGAGAAACCAGAGCGGGTACAAAGCCACCCGGTGGCCACGCACCGGGCGGAGAACGCTTCGGATCTGGAACTCTGATTTCCTTGCTGGGCGGAATAAACGAGAAGGGTGGAAAATTACCCCAGGATCTCCCTCCCTTCCCACCCCCTCCGCCGGCCGTTTCCCTCCCTCAGGCCCTAGAGCGAAAGAGATCGGTAACTGTCCAGCGACGGGCCCGCCCCGCGAGGTCCCCGCGCCCGGCTCCTCTCGCCCCCCGCCCCCGACCCAGGCTCACCCCCTGGCCAGGGCGGAACAGCCTGAGGCCGAGCGCGGAGCAGCCCGCGGGGCTCGGCAGCGGCGGGGGGCGGGGAGAGGGGCGGGGCCTGGCGACGTAGGTCCTCCACATTGTCGTGCGGGCCCCGCCCCCATAGCGGCGCAGAGCTTATAAGAGAGGCGGCTCGGCACGAGCGTAGAGTCAGTTCAGCTGGTCTCCAGTCGCTAAGGACTCCTTGTCCGGTCTGTGTCCTCTCTTTGTGGCAATGACAGTGAAAACCGAGGCTGCTAGGGGCTCCCTCACTTACTCCAGGATGAGGGGAATGGTAGCAATTCTAATCGGTGAGTGCAGGAGTAAGATTGGACTTCTACTCTAAGACATGTCTAAGTGGAAATTTTTTGAATCAGATTAAGTGCCTGTGGCGTCGGGTGTTTCAAAGCCGTCTTAACGTTTCTTTCTTCTAATTCACAGCTTTCATGAAACAGAGGAGGATGGGCCTGAACGACTTTATTCAGAAGATTGCCAATAATTCCTATGCCTGCAAACAGTAAGTCGGGGGGATTTGAGAAATGAAAATTAGTGGAGTTTGAGTTCACCACCAGTAAAGACATTCTCATTAGTGTGTTCATCAGGAAGCCAGAGACTTCCCCAGGAATGGGGATCCCTTTTTGAAGTTCCAATTTACTTAAAACATTTTTAAAATTAAAATAATTTTTGGATTTTGCTTGTTCTAAAGCTGTGAGATAAAATTTTCATGTTTGCCTAATTCACCCCTGCTTCTGTGAAGAACAGCCCTCATCTCTTGATTTAACTGGGTTTATTATTTTCTTTGGCTATTTTCTTTAACTGAGTAATTTATTTGGGTGTTTTTAGTTCAAACACTGAATTCTCCGGGAAAAAGTTGAGCCAGAAACTCACTATTTATGTTGGTGTGCCCCCTTGTGGTGAGGTAGGAGGTTCTAAATTGTTCCTTTCTTTGCAGCCCTGAAGTTCAGTCCATTTTGAAAATCTCCCAGCCTCAGGAGCCTGAGCTTATGAATGCCAACCCTTCTCCTCCAGTAAGTATTCTCTATTTATGATGCGTCTGTGCAGGAGCCTTGTAAATGAGTCAATATTCCTACATTGATTAATTCAAATGGCATTTCTAGAAATTAGTATCAAGGCAGGAATGCCTCTCTAGTTCAGGCACAACAAGTGACAGAAGCATTTAACAATTGAGTCAGCAGAGTATTTTAAAAGGCACAGTTCATAAAAGTCTTTCCTGCTTACAATAACATTGTGTACAATTTTTATACTCTAATTTGAAATATTAACATATGGGGATGAAAAATAGTTTTGGATGTTTTTAGGCATATGGTGACTCACCTCAGTCATTTGCAGGTATAACATCTTTGACAGTGCCTGTACTTCATTACCCATGTCTTCCTTTGAAACCAAGATATTAAAAGAAAACATTTTATTTTCCAGCCAAGTCCTTCTCAGCAAATCAACCTTGGCCCATCATCCAATCCTCACGCTAAACCATCTGACTTCCACTTCTTGAAAGTGATCGGGAAGGGCAGTTTTGGAAAGGTAATTTCAAGTCTGCAGACCTCATTGTCTATAACCTTTCAAGCACTTATTTCACTTTCTCCCTGGATGCGGACAGCAAAATGATTTATCAATTGAAATTTTAGGTTCTTCTAGCAAGACACAAAGCAGAAGAAGCATTCTATGCAGTCAAAGTTTTACAGAAGAAAGCGATCCTGAAAAAGAAGGAGGTATGAGATGTGCTTGATGGGTTGGGGTTGGAGATCAACTTCCATTCAGCAGTTTGACCTTGGAACTTCAGTGCCATGTTGAAATTTGCCACTAACTCTTAAATTGTCCTTTTCCTAGGAAAAGCATATTATGTCGGAGCGGAATGTTCTCCTGAAGAATGTGAAACACCCTTTCCTGGTGGGCCTTCACTTCTCTTTCCAGACTGCTGACAAATTGTACTTTGTCCTGGACTACATTAACGGTGGAGAGGTGAGCAGAGGGAAGACGAGCTAACCTGTCTGTGCACAGTTTTAAAAGATACTTGGGGGGAGGGAAGTTACCAGAATTAGAATTTCCTTTAAGCTGCCAGGTTTCAAATGGTTAGTAGACTATTTAGGGCCACTTCCTGCAATTGTTCTCTTTAGCTATATATGTCAAGACTAATTAAATGCATTGTTACCAGGCTTTGGCAACGCAGACTAACTCTATTCTGTCTCCCGCAGTTGTTCTACCATCTCCAGAGGGAGCGCTGCTTCCTGGAACCGCGGGCCCGTTTCTATGCTGCTGAAATAGCCAGTGCCTTGGGTTACCTGCACTCTCTGAACATCGTTTATAGGTGAGCCAAAGAGCTCTTAAAGGCAGCCTTCTTGCATATAAAGGAGACACAGCAGCCCTAGCCTTTGACAGGGCTTTAAAATAATCTGCATTTAGGTATAACTCGGTCACCTAAAACCAGATGCCCCAGCATGTGAGCTGCCTTGACTCCATGCCACTAGGGAACTAGCCAACAAGGACTGGACCTAATCCAGAATAGATTAGCAGAACAAGGGCTCCCTTTTTTATGCACGATACAACTGCCGTGAATGTAAAATGCTTCTAATACCCCTAGCAATTTTCTTTACAGAGGATTTCTTATGAAGTGAAATTAACTTATGCAACTACTCTTTGTTCATTTTTTTTTTACAGAGACTTAAAACCAGAGAATATTCTCCTAGATTCCCAGGGACACATTGTCCTTACTGACTTTGGGCTCTGTAAGGAGAACATCGAACCCAATGGCACGACATCCACCTTCTGTGGCACACCTGAGGTAGGAGCATGCCCAACTTGGTGCCTGGTCTACCCTCTTCTTTCCGGAGACATAAATGCAATAATGCTTTTAACTACTGAGATTCAACTGTTCTCTGAGATTCCTTAGTCAATTCAGTGCAAGTAGAATACATTTGCTGTTTGATGCAGCATGAGATATCCAAGGCCTTATGTTGCTGTAATTAAAACTAGCATGTCACAAAAGATTTCTGAATCTCCCAGTAAGATGCTGTTGGGTGGATAGCCAGCCTCAAAGTCCAGTCGTTATATCAGGAAGTCGTCTAAAGAAATATATTCCCCAAGGGGACCCAGGGTCTCTCAGCTCTTTAAAAATGCATGCCTGGCTTTGGGATTGCCTGGTTTCACCGGCTCTAAACTCTGTTCTCCTGTCTGTCTTTCAGTATCTCGCACCTGAGGTTCTTCATAAGCAGCCTTATGACAGGACTGTGGACTGGTGGTGCCTGGGAGCCGTCCTGTATGAGATGCTGTACGGCCTGGTGAGTAGCACATTGAGAATCATGGGCTATTGCCCCAGTTTGATAATGCTCCCTAGAGTGTAGTCTCCTTAAAATCCAGACTCTTCAGGGCACTCGGTCCCCATTGCAGACCTGGTCATGGTGGCTTGCCCTTTATCCGCAAGCTTACCAAATGCTGATAAGAGAGGCATATTGGTTATTTTATACGTGGCTTAGGGTAAACTCTTACCTAGTAGATTTTTTTTTGTAAATTTACATTTTACTAGATTTGACCACACTTAACCTGTGCGAGAATGAAAAACATGGCTTTAGGAACATCTACCCCCTAATAACGAGTTGCAAAATAGACACTTAAAAATCCAGGGCAAAGAAAACTTATCAAAAAAAGAGTGTTAAATCCAGCATAATCTTTCTACTGGTAATGTACACAGTGCAAAACTTACAATTAAATACTAACCCATTTTCTCTCCCTTCTCTCAGCCTCCTTTCTACAGCCGAAACACAGCTGAGATGTACGACAACATTCTAAACAAGCCCCTGCAGCTGAAGCCAAATATCACGAATTCTGCACGCCACCTCCTGGAGGGCCTCCTGCAGAAGGACAGGACGAAGAGGCTGGGTGCCCAGGATGACTTTGTGAGTGACTTTCTTTTTTTCTCCTGGTTGTCTGGGATGTGCGCTGGACCTCACTGCCCTTCTTGAATTCCGCCTGGCTAAATGAATCCTGTGTTTCTCCTCAACAGATGGAGATTAGGAATCATGTCTTCTTCTCCGTAATTAACTGGGATGATCTCATTAATAAGAAGATTACTCCCCCTTTTAACCCAAATGTGGTGAGTATCTTTCTTCTAAGTATAGGGAGGCCCAAAGGGCATTTCTTTAAGTCACATTTGGCAGGGGGAGGACCCTGAGGGACAAATTGGCAGATATTTTAGTCATGGGCCATTATTTTACCTAGAGAAAAAGTAGAATTTTTGTCCCACATAATTAAACTCACAATAATTTTTCAACACATTTATCAATTAAAGTCTCAAAAGATCAAAAGGGAACATTATCCTTATCAGTTCAACTCCGTGCGGCCTCTGGGTTTTGTGCTTGAAATGGATGATTATAATGGGGATTTGGGCTCCAGAATTTTAGGCCTAAAAGAGGATTTCTCAGCCCTGTATCCAACGTGAATTCTTAACACCGAATGTGACTTTTCCTTCCTGCTGTAGAGTGGACCCAGCGACCTGCGGCACTTCGATCCCGAGTTTACTGAAGAGCCTGTCCCCAGCTCCATCGGCAGGTCCCCCGACAGCATTCTCCTCACAGCCAGCGTCAAGGAAGCCGCCGAGGCCTTCCTGGGCTTTTCCTATGCACCTCCCGTGGACTCTTTCCTCTGAACAGTTTTAGGGTTGGTTTTGAAGGATTTTCTGTGAGTTTGAAAATGTTTTAGTTAGCCTTTTGGCGGAGCTGCCAGCTGACAGGACATCTTCAAAGAGAATTTGCACATCTCCGGGAGCTTGCACACCTTGGCAATCTCATTGCACACTGTTTGCTGGAAGCTTTTCAAAGAGCACACCCTCCTCTCAGTGAGCTCATGAAGTTTTCATTTCTACTCCTCCTTCCGACGTGGTGCTATCTCCCCACGCGCACTAGAGCGCACCACAGGCAGATGCAGTGGTCTGAGCAGAAGCAGGACGCTGCTCTGAGAAGGATTTCCTGAAGGTCTGTCTGGGCGGTGGTGATGAACCTTATGAAATGTGCCTTTTCTGATGCGATCGTGTTAGCTCCAAAGCTTTTCCTCTTGCAGTGTTTCAGCTCTCTGTCTTTCCCTGTAGACCACTGTGTGAACGGTGGTCCGAGGGCGGTGTGCCTGATCGCAGATAGACCTAGTAGTGAGCATCAATGTGACACTTGCGGGACACTACAATGTGGGACATTGTTTGTTTCTTCCATATTGGGAAGATAAATTTATGTGTAGACTGTTGTTTTTTTTTTGTAAGATATAGTTAATAACTAAAATTTATTGAAATGGTCTTGCAATGACTTGTATCCAGATGCTTAAAGAAAGCATTGCTGCTACAAATATTTCTATTTTTAGAAAGGGTTTTTATGGACCAATGCCCCAGTTGTCGGTCGAGCCCAGTGTTTTCATTGTTTAAAACATCACCTGTAAAATGGGCATTATTTATGGGTTGTTTTTTTTTTTTGCATTCCTGATGATTGTATGTATTGTATAAAGAAAGTCTGTACATTGGGTTATAACACTAGTATATTTAAACTTACAGGCCTATTTGTAATGTAAACCACCCTTTTAATGTACTGTAATTAACATGGTTATAATATGTACAATACTTTCCCCTTCCCCACCACACAACTTTTCTGTGTGTGATAAACCGATTTTGGTTTGCAATAAAACCTTGAAAAATATTTACATAAATTGTGTCATGCGTGTTCTTTTGTGTATTTTGGTGTGGGGGGGGGCAGCAATAATGGGTCCTTTTAAAAATCTAAAACCAGGAAAATGCTGCTATAGTTTCCAGCTCAGTGATTTGCTTCCAATAACATCACCTTCTGACTCCAAGGGGGTCTAGGGTGGTCTTAAATCCAACGTATACTCCAGGTCTTCTTAGCAGCATTTTATGAGATCAGTTATTCATAAATCTGTCCAAACAAGTCCTTTTCAATTTACAGGTCTCCCAAGGACAGCTGTGACATAATGTTCCCTATATTTATTGCCTGTCCTGTGACGTTGACTGCTGTCTGTTCAGACCTTTAGATTGTCTACAGGTAACAGGTTATTCTTTCAATCAGCATGCGAGTGCCTGCTCTGGGCCGGGCTCTGTTCTGAGTTGCTGGGGCTATAGCAGAGAGTAAAGAAGGCAAATCTCTGCCTTTACAGAGCCTGAGAGAAAAGGCAGACTTTGTCAGTGAAGCAGTGTATTTAAATGGAAGTCAAGGTCATAGTCTGCGAGGGTAGGAGAATGCCACCAAAGAGGGTGAGGACATTTGTCATAAATGGAGATGTTCCCCAAAAGTTGATGTTCCCCAAAAGATTTCTAGTGGGAGAATACCCAGAGCTTAACCGAGTCCCGTGCTGGTTCAGAGAAGGACCCCCAAAGAGCGGCACATTCCCAGCTTGGACCAGAAGCCTCTTGAGCCGGTGTGCACCCAGCACTGCATGGACCCAGCAGACTCTAGGTCTAGCATGCAGAGCCCCTCCTAGAGCTCATCCCACTGGAATGACTACGGTGGAAGAGGAGAAGGCAGCATGATATGAGATCAACGTCTTGCATCCAAATTGTTTGGACATAAACTTTTCTCAGCCTTTCACACAAACTCCTAGCAAACAGGGAATCCCCGAACAGTTGATCTTGCTGCTGCCTTAACCTTTAAGTCAACTGCATTCCCTTTACTTGGTTTGCAGAGGGATTTCCCCAAGGAACGTTGTCATCTTTTCCCCTTTTATTTCTCATATTTCTCATGTTTCAATCCCACTCCCACCCTCAAGGCTTCTCAGGGCAGAACAGGTATTTGAAGATCACTTACTCCTTGTCCCCCATAATCACGTAAGGGTTGAGATCAAAGTGACTCAGTGATTTCTTGCAGAAGGTGGCTTCCAGTCAAGGTCAGTATTTTAGGTGCTGCTCCCCTAACCAACCCCAAATGCTAAAATCAGCTACAATACAGATAATCTAAAATCTGCATTTTCCTGGTAAACGTTGATGCTAGCTCTGACCGGCAGATTATTGCAGATCTCCCCCTCATTCTCATAAATAACAGTTATGAATTCCTCTTTGAACAAAAAGTGCTTAAATCACATTTTTAGTTGAACACAGTTCTGGCAGGCTGGAAATCTATAATCTGATTATAAATAACTCAGAGGGTCCAGTCAAGGATTTCAAAGCTTATTGATTTTTTTTTAAGCATAGGAATTTGGTTTATGGGGTCACAGTCAATCATTATATGAGATCTGATTCACATTGTTCGAGAACCGAAAGGAGCCAGCGGAATCCCAAGCATCGTCACATAAATGGGAGGTTAGATCAAACAAGTGGGCAGAGCCAGGACAAGGCAAGAACAGGGAAGTCAAGAAGGGACAAGGGATCAATAAAAAGGGCAAATATTTACTAAGCTCTGATGTCAAATGATTCAAGTGATGTCAAATAGCATTCGCACAGAAGTATCTTTTATCACAGGAGTGGTGCACGTTCTTGCCAGCATCTGAAACCACATTTGAGCATGTCTGCCAAAGAGGACAGATTTTCCTCATAGCTCTCTAGCTGCGGGCCTGCTCAGGTGTGGTCGGGGGACATAATTGAGCCGAGATCCCCACAAGGTAAAATGGGACTCTGAAACCACCGCTGCCCTGAGGAATAAGTCAAACACTGTGCTTCGAGAATTTGCCATCTATCTGGGGAGACATAGCACCTATCCATGGAATATGACCGATGGTGAATGAGGGGTAAAGAGGACTTCAGAGGTCCAGAGACTCCCTGGGGGGTCAGCTGATTAGAGCAAGTTCACAAAAGAAGGCCAAAAGTCCTACTAACCAATTCTATTTCTAGGGGTTCTCCTGGGATTCAGGCCCTGAGGATTAGACAACAGTAATAGCTAATACTACTGAGCTCTTACTGTATGCCAGACATTGTCCTAAGTATTTTATACGCAGTTTATTTAATCTTCAGAACAACCCTGTGATGTCCAAAGTGAAGGAACTAGCACAGAAGGGTGGCTTGCTGGCCAGTGGTGGTGAGATTAGAAGGCGAATCATGACAGTCTGACCCCAAAGCCTGTGCTCGTAACCATTCTGCCTGACAGGTGACACAGAATATAGAAGCAATTGTTAGTCATTCACTTAGTATTTCACCAGACTTTTACTAAGATATCTCCTAGGTGTCATGCTAGGCAGAGAGAGAGAGAGAGAGTGTGTGCATATAATGTAGACAATATCTGTTGATGAAGATAAGGAGCAGCTGGAAATATTCATTGCAGGGGAGTGTAAATTAGTACAAACATTTTGGAAAACTGTTTGGCACTATCTTCCAAAGATGAACATACATATAAGTTCCTGACCCAGTATTTCCACTTCATGGCTTATACCTAAAAGAATACATGTGTATTCAATAAAAATTTTTCAGTAATATTCATGGTGGTACTATTCATATTAGCCCCAAAATGTAAAATATTAAAGTGTCCACCAACAGTAAAATGAATAAATTAGTGTGATTTTGTATAATAGATACTACAATGAAAGTGGATCATTGCTACATACAACAGCAGGGACTAAATCTCACAAAGAAAAATAGAAACCTCATTCATGATTTGATCTGTATAAAATTTGAAGGCAGGCAAATAAAATGCATCTCTATAGAAGTCAGGCCATGATCACCTTTTGGGAGGGTAGGAGGGCAGAAGTCATGGTCAAGAGGACACCAGAGGGGCACAGTCTTCTGGGTGAAGGTAAATTCTTGATCTGGTTGGGAGTTTCAGGGAGAGGTTTTGCTCTTTGACATCTCATCAAGGTATAGGCTTGTGATATGTGCCCTTTTCTGCATTTGTTATATGTCAATAAAAATGTTTTTTAAAAATATGTAGTATGGCAAAAACGGGGTGTTATGGAAACACAAAGGAGGGACACGTTACCCAGTCTGAGTGAGTTACTGAGAATGGAGTGGAGACGGAGGATGAATCAAACCACCAAGGCACATTCGTGCAGTTATTTCTTTAAGGTGACTGACCCAACTCATCGAAGTGGTTGTCACAGCTGCAATAACAGGACAAAAACCACCCACCACTTTCTTCCACATTCCCAGGGTGTAATGAGACAGCCTGTCAATAATCAATCAACGTAGCTGGCAAAGCAAGATGTTACACATCGTCATCAATCTTTACCCCATTCTGTTAAAAAATTTCACACTTATCCATCAAAAAGCCCCTAAAGTCCTATGTTTTGAGCCTTGTAACAGGAGCATAATGATGTTAAATTTAAGATGGTGTTAATCAGAACATCATGTCTGTTAAGGAAAACACACTCCTCTAAATTAACCCCAATTAAATTATTTAAATTTTTTCTTATACAGCATGAAAATTGTTAACAATCATCAAAACCACCAATTAAATTTCTACTGCTTAGACTTCATGTGTGGCTTACATGTGTTCTCTCCTGGTCTGCTTTGGGCACTCCATGCTTGCTATATAAGAACATGTTTTCTCTGCTTTTCACATTTTTCTGTGAGGACTTTAGCAACAAGAGTAGGAGTGATCCTTGATGTTTACTTAGTGTTTACTTATCACGTTCTGTTCAGACAGGTATGTTTGTGTATTTGGAGATCTTGGGAACCATAAGTTCTGATGGGCAGGGTGTTTGATTTCCTCTTTTCTGTGTTGCCTGTTCTGTGCTCCACCTAGGATATTACAGCAGGCGTGATGATGATGATGATGATGAAACAATATACAAGGTACAGACTGTTCACAAAAAATATGCATGCAGACAATTACTTCTTGAGTCAACCAAGGGTCATGAGCATAAAGACAGTGTCATTTTACACGCAAATACATAAAACAGGTAAGTGGCTGCCAATCTGTTCAGATACCCAGGTGATTTAAACACAGTTCTGCTCAATTTGTATTTAATGACACTTTAGATAGCCATAGACTTCTTTTAAGACATAAAGTATAATTGAAATACAATATTATTTTAGTTTCACATATACAACATACTAATTTGACACTTATATTCCTTAAAGTGTGATCACCAGAATAAGCATGGCAAGCATCTGTCACCATACAGAGTCATTACAGTAACATGGACAGTTTTCTCTGGGCTGTACTTTACGTCCCCACTCCTTACTGGGTTTTTTAAATAAGTGTACCTGTGTGTACCTCTTATTTCCCTTCACCTTTTTACACCCGTCCTCCCACCCCTCCTCCCTGCGGGCAATCATCAGTTTGTTCTCTGTATCTGTGAGTCTGTCTCTGTTTTGTTTTATCTGACCATTTTTTTTTGGTTTTTAGATTCCACATAGAAGTGAAGTCATACCGTATTTGTCTTTCTCTGTCTGGCTCATTTCACTTAGCGAAATACCCTCTAGGTCCATCCATGTTGTCACAAATGGCAAGATTTAAATTATTTTCATGGCTGAGTAATATTTTATCATGTGTATACATGTGTGTGTGTGTGTGTGTGTGTGTGTGTGTACAACTTCTTACCCACTCATTTCATTTACTGATGGACACCTAGGTTGCTTCCCTATCTTGGTTATTGTAAACAATGCTTTAATAAACATAAGAGTGCATATATCTTTTTAAATTAGCATTTTTGTTTCCTTCAAATAAATGCCCAAAAATTGCTGAATTGTATAGTAATTCTATTTTTAATTTTTTGAGGAACCTCCATACTCTTTTCCATAGTATCTATACCAATTTACAATCCAACCAACAGTGCACAAGGGTTCCCTGTTCTTCACATCCTCGGCAGTACTTACTTATTGTCTTTTTGATAATAGCCCTTCTGAATGGTGTGAGGTGATATCTCATTGTGGTTTTGATTTGCATTTTCCTGATGATTAGTGATGTTCAGCACCTTTTCATAAGTCTTTTGGCCATTCGTATGTCTTCTTTGGGAAAATGCTATTCAGGTCTTCTGCCCATTTTTAAATTGGATTGTTTTTTTGTTTTGTTTTGCTATTGAGTTTTATATATTTTGGATATTAATCCCTTATCAGAAATATTATTTGTGAATATCTTCTTCCATTCAGTAGGTTGTCTTTTTTGTTTTGTTGATGGTTTCCTTTGTTATACAAAAGCTTTTTATTTTTAAAGCTTAGTTTGAGGTAGTCCCATTTGTTTATTTTTTGCTTTTGTTGACCTTGCCTAAGGAGATATTCCAGAAAAATATTGCTAAGAGCAATGTCAAAGGGTTTACTGCCTATGTTTTCTTGTAGGAGTTTTATGGCTTCAAGTTTTACATTTAAGTCTAATCTCTTTTTAACATTTTTGTGTATGGCATAAAAAAGTGGTTCACCTTTATATTTTTGCAAGTGTCTGTCCAATGTTTCCAACACCATTTATTGAAGAGATTGTCTTCTTCCCATTATCTATTCCTGCCTCCTTTGTTGTAGATTAATTGACCATATAAGCTTGTGTTGATTTCTGGCTTTTATACTCTGTTCCATTGATTATGCATCTGTTTTTGTACCAGTAATGTAGTGTTTTGATTACTATAGCTTTGTAGCATGGTTGAAATCAGGAAGTATGATACCTCTCTTTGTTCTTCTTTCTCAAGATTGCTTTGGCTATTTGAAGTCTTTTGTGATTTCATATAAATTTTAGGATTTGTTCTAGTTCTGTGAAAAAAATGTCATTGCTATTTTGATAAAGATCGTGTTGAATCTGTAGCTCACTTTAGAAAGTATGAATATTTTAATGATATTGATTCTTTCAACCTATGAGCATGATACATTCTTCCACTTGTTTGTGTCA
>VMDR010011829.1:0-27725 GCA_007922815.1 Macrotus californicus
CTATCATAGGTCTGTACAAAGGAAACTTTTAATTAAAACCTAAAAGTCATTGAAGCAATCACACACAAAAAACAATTACAAATATACATTTTTTGTGTGTTTTCAATATAAATTGTTATTATTTGATTGGATAACCTTAGAATTTTAGTAAATGAAACCACTTTAAATGCAAATATGCAATTTCAAATGACCGTATGCCATTATTAGTATGTTTTCATTGCTAGTCCTGCTTTTTAAAATATTCTTCTGTTTCTAATATTTAAAAAATGTGACCTGTTAGTTTAACCCATGGCTTGTGAAGGGAAAATAATGTGACTATATTGCATTTGCTCAAGTTTGGAATTGTACTGAGAAAAGTCAAATCCAATACTTACGTGAATGTACTTTGAATAGAAATGCTGGTTATTCAGAGGGCATTTGGCTGAACAAAACTGACAAATGAACTTGTTAGATGTACTATCAACAGTGACTTTGGCATTCACTCAAATACAAAGCCCTTCCAGGCGTTTCCTAAGAAAAGTAAAATGCATTTTGGATGGATGGGTTCATCCAAATTTTTAATTTTAATTTTTATTCCAAGTTTCAATATTGTAAGAAATTGTAAGCATCTTAGAAACTCTGTGTCTTTCAAATTTTGGCTCATATTTAACAGGAATCTTGGCTACTCCCAATTTCTGACTCAATATATTAACAAATTATGTAGTGTTCATATTTAGTAGGTTTCCCCCCAAAGTCATTACCATTAATGACAGCATACTTTTATCTGCCTCTCTGTCCTCTTCTGGGACGTGCACATGAAAGAATGTCAGAAATATGAGAAGTTTGAAAAGTTCAATGGTGTCCTAAACTCACTGTACCAAAACCGATCATTCTAGTGAACAAGGGGTTTCTGCAGTTAATGTCATGAGTCTGGCATAAAATTCAGCTTCTGTTAATAATGAAAAAAAATGTCTTTATTGAACCAAACGCCATTTAGTAGAGTGTGATTTATATGCCTGGCGTTTGAAGACCACTTCAGTGAGTGGGGTTTGTATCATAATCGTTGAGAACAGGCTCTGTTTATTTCTCAGAGATACCAAACAAGTTCTAAATTCTTCTTCAGAAATTTCTCATGGAGACTTAGATCAGACCCTCTAAATAAGGACATAGCAATAATGAAGCTCGGGACGATTTTTCACACTGATGGTTAAAGGCAGTCCCAGGGTCGTCTTCAGGAACAAAGGACACATCGTGGTTTTTGATGACTCCTCACTCAAGGCTATTTAGCAGGAACTTTATTCACCAAAAACATTTGGAGTGATTTCTGTATATCGAGGACTAATGATATCAAACAATATTCCATCTATCCAAAGTAATGTTTCTATCTGGTCCTTCAGAGCATCTCAACCTGCTGTCCTGGAGGTTACCACCTGTTCTCCACTCCTCCAGATTTTATCTTAACAGGTGATTCTGAAAGAGAAGAGGCTGCTGGGCACATTAGACCAAAACACCGTTGCTGGTGGTTTTGAAGTTCTGGGTAGAACACAGAAGACTTGGGAGTAGATGGTCCTTTCTTACCATGGTCTAGAGGAAGGTTAAATTGTAAGAAAACCAAGTAAAGACTTGGTTTTGTCAGTGGTGTTATGTAATAGTACTTGGTTTTCAGGAACAAGCTGTGTTTATTTTAAGCAGCAAGAGAGGAAAGTGTCTCATGACACAGTATCAAATGCCCGGGCCAGTATTGAGATGTAGTCACTAACTAAGCCATGTTACATGGCATTTTGCAGTGTTAAGAAAAAAGGTGAAGATACAAATGCGTTTTGGATGTTTCCTAAAAAATATACGACACAGGCAGTTGTACTTCAGCCTGAAGAATACATGAGAAATAGTGCTTCACTGACATAATTAGAGGGTGTCCTTTATTTGTGGCTAAACAGATTGGGTCCTACCATGTATTTATTAGGATTTTAAAATGTCTGGGTTGAGCATTTAGAAAGCAAGATGTTGTAGTATTACGTAGGGATTATTTGGGAATAAGAGTGCTCTGTATGCAGTAGCAGCATTTAAAGGTTCTTATCTTGGCTTTCATAGCAGCTCATCTTCCCTTCACTTTCTACTAGGAATCAATTTTTGCAGCTTTAAAAATTACAGAGAGGCAGGCAAAATGTACGATGACATGTTTTGCCCAATTATCTCCAGGGTTTCAGCTTACAGTTTCAAGACAGAAACACACACACGAGGAATGAATTCTTTGGAATAACTGTCCCGTGAGCTTTTCTTTTCTGGCACAAACAACTAATTATTGCTTCTCTTCAGACTGATTCCCTTAAGCTAATAAAGGTGACCTCGTGGCCTTTACATATAATCCCTGACATAAATTTGACTCATTTAATAGCAAAAATAGTATTTTCACTTTTTCTTAGAGTGGTTTTTATATTTGCATATTTACCACTTCAGGGACTTCAAAAGCAAGCTGGAGCGAGCTCGGTAGGACAGGGGTGCGTTAATGGAGCTGGTGAAGATTCTGCACAGATGTAGTGGCAGCATCGGTAACGGAATGGGCAGGGAGCGGCTCTGTAGCCACTGGTGAAGGCCTTGCTGTTTCCAACGGGGAAGCAGCCACAAGCACCTGCGGAAACCCAGTTGAGTGGAATTGTCCTGATTTCCCCTTGGAGTCCTGCTTCCTGGTCAGGGTTCCCGATGCCTGCTGTGTTGAACACACTCTGTCTAGGGTGGATCAAGTCTGTGCTGAAGTGGTGGCTAAAATTAGACCTACCGTTTGTAAACCTTACCTCTCTTTCTATAAACTACTCTCCTAATTTCACTTCCATATCATCTCTTCTGAAAATAGTCTGAGTCTACAAAATCATGTTCAAATATGCCTCTTAATGTTTCCTTGAAGTCCGCATACTTTTAGTTTTATTACTAAAGCATGTGTTGTATGTTAATGCATTGCTCATTCATCACAGCATCTGGTTAAGCTGGAGTGTGTTCTGACCTCCAGAGAGGGCCGCAGTGTTCCAGGCTGCTCTCTGCTCCATCTTGCCCTGAAGGAACACTCCCGCACACAGGGCTAGAGGACGATGTTCAGATTCTAGTCGTTGGTGCCAGCAAACAGATTGCTTGTGATACTGCAGGTCATCGAATGAACTAGACCCAGTTTCCCTGATTGCCTCAGTTTCCCCTTCTCACCCAGGGTTTTGTTCTCAGTAAGTAAACATAAAGAATTATAGACATGGAAAATTATTTATTAAGGTCTTTGGCATCAGGTAGGTGACACAGATAATAATAAATGGGCCCTGACTGGTGTGGCTCAGTGGATCGAGTGCAGGCCTGAGAACCAAAGGGTCGCTGGTTCAATTCCCAGTCTAGGCCAGGCCCCTGGTGGGGGGCGCACAAGAGGCAACCACACATTGATGTTTCTCTCCCTCTAAACCCAAACAGAAAACAAGAACAATGAAAGCTTAAGTGTAATAATGTCATGCTTGGGAGCGGTGTGGCAGGGCCCCGACCCTCTGAGCACTACACAGGAGGTGCTCTGGAGCCCGAGGTCGGTGCATTGAAAACCATCCACCCCTGCTGTCTTCTTGCCAGTTGCCGCTTATTCTATGTTCTTCCATGGACCCATGCTCTGCACATTTCTGTCTGGTACCATCTGCATTCTCTGGTTTATCCTACACCCTTGCATGTTCCAGCTTCCTACCTCACTTCCTATGTGCCCTGCTCTTCGACATGTGATTCTCTGTCCCTCACACCATTTTTCAGGAGAAAGACCAGGAGGCCCAGACTAACTCCATGCAGCCATCATCTGCCTTTATAGCCTCGGCTGGTGGCTTCTCAGGGACAATGGGGCCACTCAACAGCCAGGGTTTGCAATTTTTGAATATAGCTTGCTACTGTACTTATGAACCACCATGCATTATCTATTTAACAGCTCAGAACCAGGTGAGATGCTTCATCTCTTAGTAAAGTTGGATGAATGTCATCAATGAATTCATTCACTGATCCACATAAAAAACATGCACATCCAGAGCACACCACCAGCTAGGCACTGTACTAAGTGCTAAAAACAGAAAAAGCATATATATATCCTGCCTTTCAGGACTTTACAAATGCTAGGGGTGGGGTGGAGGTAGCAAATATATGTCAGCTCCTACATGTCCTATGAATTGAATTTACATTGTTTAATAGCATTGTATTCACTTATATTTTATCAACATTAAAGTGTAACTTTAATGATCTAATAACTGAAAAGGACCATTGCCCTCGTGACCACCAAGATCATGTTCAGTATGTAGCAGTTCATAGATAGTTTGGAACGAGAGACCAAGCTCATTCTGGGTCCAGCACTTACTGGTGTGCGCGCTTAGCAAAGATGTCTCTTCTCTTCTCCTCTGTTTCCTCATATTTAAAAATCAAAATTCACTTATTTCACAGGACATCCTAGGTAGACCCATGTAACCCGATTCATCTCCAGTTCTGCAGTCAGGAAGGACATAGCACCCACTCCACCGGGTTCTTGATTGGATGAACGTCAAGGGCACGTGTGCAGAGTTCCGGGAAGTGACTGGGGCAGGCAGATGCTCGAGGACTTTCACAAACTCATCCCCTCCTGGAGTCTCTTGGCCGCACCCCCACTTCGCTACCTCCCCCTCACCCCCACCTCGTGCAGCGTGTCACATTTCTGGAGAAAGCTAGAAGTAGACGTAGATGCTCGGCCTTGCGTTGTCCTTGCGGCACACAAGCACTGTTCATATGTGATTACCGCGCTTCCTGGTGGGCTCACTCGCTATTATCTGATGCGCAGAATGACTGACTTGTTTCATTCAGTACTTTTTTTCTTTCTTCTTTCCTCATCTTTAGTAAATCCTATCCAGATTCACAGGAATGGCTTTATGGACTTCCCTGTTGATCTCGGGGGTGTCAGAGGATTACATATAAAATAAAATTGCTATTTTCTCCCCTCCTCACACAAGAGCCATCCACTGAATGGAGAGACAGGCAGACACCTCTCCCAGAGCACCTCGGCGTGCCGTGACATATCGGTATCTGAATTAGAGCCTAATCAGGAGAAGCAGGCCGAGGGACGAGTCTCAGCCCTGTCTTTTTTGTAGCCAATTACCCCAGACTCCTAGCGTTCGTGTCTTCCCTGCACTTTCTTTAATTAGCGCCTTAATAGCTCAGCTTCAGAGAGTTGGTCCGGGAGAGAGCTTTCCCTAAGCTGCCAAATGGTCACAAGCAGGAGGTGATTAAATTCAGTCTGAAGCGTGCTTCTCTGGAGCACAGCGTGCTCTCCAGGACCCATGCCCAATAACTCCCGGCTGGGGGACGCGATCTGTCGGTCGCTGCCTCTGAGAAAGCAGCCTGGCGTCCGCCACCACTGTCTCTGCGTGCTGTTGACTTAGATCAATTTCCATAATGAGGGTATTGACTCTCCATTAACCACTGGTTTATGTTGGATGGGGCAGAAAAATGTTTGTGCAGAGATGATTGTTTTATTATCCTTCAACCAGGAAAGGAAAAAACCTCCACTGTTTCAACTTATCAGCCCTTCACGTTTTAATTATGGGTGGGGCTCACTGGAATACACTTTGCTTAGAGGTTTAACCTTTCCCATCATCATGTGCCGTGATTTGATTTTATGCATGTTGTGTTGATAGCCAATGATTAAAACAAGAAGAAAACCTCATTTCAATGCATCTCATGGGATTTGCTGTAGTAACTTCCATAACACAATGTCAGGAAACACAGCTTCAGTGGAAATTTGGTTATTCATTCTTCTGAAACTGGGTCGGTTTTATTTTATTTTATTTTATTTTTGTACTTAACATCTCTGAAGTTAGGATGTATGGATGTGTATTACAATAAATGTGACAAGAAATCACCTTTGCTTTTTTTTTGGGGGGGGGAGGGCATAAAATACTGACGCCCCTCACCAGCAGTGCCATCTTACATAAAGTCCAGGGTTTTCTGTTAACACCTGTCTTTCCATAAAGCACAGCATGCACTAACACTGCATTACTTTTGTGATTTAGCAAAATTAGTCTGCCTAAATTAAGATGAAGGGGAGGGGTTGAGTATTGATCATAGAATTTAAAAAAAAATTTCAAAGATGTGTTTATTTTACCAAGAAAAACCCACATACACCTTCATACACTGAAATCTATTTTTAGAGGTTACTAATTCATAAGAAGGGAAAAGAGTGAGAATGTTTTCCCAGATTTTGGAGTGATGTATTTATAATAAAGTAAGCTTTATGAATATGTAATATATATACATACATGTAAATATACATATGAGAAACATACAATGTGGAAATAGTAACATTAGGCTATATTCACTTACTATATGGTGTTGCCACTACACTGCCCTTGTAATTTTTGGGTGTGCTTAATTAGTAAAAAAATATGTATGTGAAAAAAACTCTGTTACGGATCTACCTCAGTTCATGTGGTTTCCCCTTATTGATGGACACAGGAGTGTCTCGCTCCCACTTCAGACCCTCGGAAGCTTCAGGAAAAGCCTCATTTTTATGAATTCATAGTAAATGACCCATCTCTTTTTCCTGATTATGAAATTACAACCTGTTCAATCACAACAATAAAAAAGATCCAAAGAAAAATATGGATATTATGTGTTAATATTTAGAGTATAGTCCAGAATCTATTTCCATGGGAACACACACACACACACATCTATATTAATATATCATCCTCTTATTTGGGGGGAGGCATTACAGAATCTGCTGAAGAATTACTACCCTCATGTACTTGAGGGTTCCTATGAATAAAGAAGTCACCTTGGCATAACCATTGCACATTTCTCCAATCAGGACAGTGTCCTGGACGGAATACTGTCAGCTGAACTGCAGACCTTCCTTGCACAGGTTTGCTTGCCTCCCACCTGTCCTGACAGGGTCCTTCATAGCCAAGTCCCAGACCATTCTTGCCTTCAGTCTTCAGGTCCTTCTGTCTTTGTAAATCAGAAACAGTTCCTTACTCATCTGAAATAGTACGAATAATGACCATCTATTTGTAGGAAACCTTTCAATTTAATTGCATTTTTGGCAAGAATATGCAAGAGGGACACTGTGTTCTTTTCAGTGCATCATTTGATGAGGTATGAGGTCGACGTGTCCCATTATGCCGGTGATGTCAGCTTTGACCAAGGTACTCAGGGTCAGGTTTGTCCATGGCCAAGTTGGCATTTTATCTTTGTAAATCATAAGTACATTGTGGGTGACTTAATATGCACTTTTACTCCTCAAAATTTTGTCTGCCTTTTTTTTTACCATCTATTGTGGATTCTTGCTTTAATTGTTATTAGGTGATTGACAGATTGTGATTTTCTAGTTACAGTATTCCTCCCACATTTATTCTTGTACTTATTAGTTTGGCTTTTTTACTGTAAGGAAGGGGCTCCCATTCAGTCTATTGCAAGAGCCAGCCCCAGTCCACTAAGTAAATTAAGTCACTAATTATGTGCAGAAACCTGGGTCCTTGTTTATAGGATGTGCTCTGTCACAGATGTGGCTCATGGTAACACATTCGATCTGGAGCCTGCACCGCGTGGACATGTGTTCATTAATCTGTTGCTTCTTTACTGTTTGGCTCAGTGTGTTCTAGGATCACCTTGTATGCTCCCACCCTAGCTGAAATGGGTCATTTCTTTGCAGTTCTTTTGGTGGAGAATGGAATTAGAAAACCAAGACTGGGACTCTGGATGGATCATTTCTACTTCACTGTAATTGTTTCCTGGCCTTTGAAAAAGCTGGAAAATCTAGAAAATAGATATATGTCTGTTCATACACAGAAACATACATGTAGCTGTGTATTTATGTGTTCACAGAATATACAACTACAATATTATACTGATAGATATTGGAAACTATGAATTCATATTGATATTTCTAATCCCAATAAAAACACAATAAAGTTTATTACAGAATTCTACATATTTATATTTGTAACTCCTTTTTCTAATAGTGAGGAGGAACCTTACTCTTAGTAACAGCAATATGTTTACTTACTTGCTTAATCTCAGAATACACAGGGAAGTAGTTTTAGGTTTGGTAATACATGCCTCTACAAGATTAATGTACAGGCAGTATTTTTTAAAAAATGTATTTATCTTTTGAAATTGTAATAAAATTACTCTTTCATGGAACACAGAATGTGTAACATAGAAGAAAACTTTAAGTTCCTTGAGGGAAGAAATAACTTCATAAATAATTTTTATTCTCCAAATATATAGTCGGAATGCTATATAATTAATAGAATCTGTAGATCCAATGTTCTCTTTTTCTAATGTAAACCTGTTTTCACTGTGGAGGCTTGTAAGATGTAGAGAATCAAACCTGAGGGCTGTAGGGGACAGGCAATGAGGTTGATCCCTTTGGGAAGGGACTTTGTGTGACTCACTCTCTGCTGCCTTATGTGGATGGCCCAGGCTCGGCTGTCAATCTGGTCTCGGAGATGTTCACTCTTCTGGGGCCGATTAGGAGTGTCTAACACACAAGATTCCAAGGACTGCAGTGTGATTTCAAGTCTTCCTCCCTACATAGCATCCTGACAGAAGTATCAAGTATTCCCATATTAATACAGCCATTTGTGGATGGAGATGGGGCTAAAAGGACTATTATTGCACCTTATCCTTCTTTGTATATATTTAAATATTACTATTTTTGTTTCTTTGGCTCTAGTATTCCTCCCATCAACAGATGTTTTCAGAGTGATTCTTCAATAGAAAGGCTAGATGGGCTCTTGACTGTGTGGCTAGACAGATCCACTCTTCTCATTTTAGTGAATTTTGCTTCTTTCAATAAGACTTCAAAAGGACAAACCTGTGTTACTTGTGATTTCATCTGTGATGGTCTTCATTTCATTAGATTTCCCATTTGGGCACTGAAAAGATACATATAGCATACATATGGAATGGTAAAAATAGAAACTTCAGAGTTCTAATATAATTTTTTTTTTACTCTTTTATTTATCAGCTGCTACACATACACCATCCCACAGACTGTTGTTTTTAAAAAATAAAGCAAAGAACTTTCTGGCTCAAAGACTGGTTTGAGCTGTAATTGTTACCCTTATACAATTTTGAAACATTTGATTCTTTATCTCAGATATATTAACACTATACAGCTGCTGAAATCCATAGGCAGATTAATATGATCAGCAATCACTACTGAGTAGCTGATTTTTTTAAACTTGTGAGTACGTGTTGACATCCAAATTAAGCAGAAAATAGCATTCTGTGTAATATTGAAGAATCGTCTATTAAAAGTGGTTGATCACTTCTCACTGTCATCCACACATTTCCTTCAGAGCTTCCTGTCCTCATAGTCAGCACATGACATCATTTCTCTGAGAAACCTAGTGATCAGAGGTGTTGCCCCTGCCCTACTCTTCTATCAGCTCTCTGTGTCTTTGCCTGCAGACCCTCTGTTCTCCTTGTTCCTCCAGGTCAAATGTCCTTGCATCTTCCTAGGGCTGATTCCTACACCTGGGCTCTAGATCCCATGCCTTTGAACCTACTTAGTACAGAGGCCCAGCGTTCCTCAGCTCATTCTCATGCCCTGTAGTTTCTTATTCTAATGCCTACCACCTCAAAACACATAAACACACTGCAATTTCTTCCAACATGAAAAGAAAAAGACATTCTCTCCCCAAACATCTTTCTCTGGTTATCCACTTTTCCATCCCATTTTTTGGTGTGCTTTGCTGAACAGCAAACTTTCTTTAAAATATTGTCTATATTTCCTGTCCCCAGCACCCATGCCCTTCCTCTCTCATGAATTCTCTTTATTTCAGTCTCTGCCCGAGTCGAGGTCATGTGCCCATCAGAGTGGCCAGGTATGGTCCAGGCGAGGTCTATCCCACACACTGAGTTATTATTCATAAGACATCCTGGGCAGTGCCCAGCACATTGTACTTGACATGTAAGTATCTGTCTAATAAAAGTAACAAGTAAGAAACAATGAGATAAGTATGCTCACCACGTTAAAAGAAAAAGGAAACAAATAAGGCCAAGATTCAAAAGTACACACAATAGATATTAGAATTTACTTAAGTTTATAGATGGGAAAAAATAGACACTGGCCTAATTGAAAATTCAGTGATTGAATGAAAGAGGCTTAGAAAATGGAATTACAGAGTAGCAAATTAGAAGACAGAAGAACCCACCTAAAATGCAGAACCCATAGATTTATATATTTATTACCTCTTTTGGCAAATGACAACAAAATGTCTTGTATCCTGACAATTTTATGAGAGAAAAATGAATGTCTTGAGAAATAGGTGTAATTTTAAAATTTGTACAAAGGTAGGTTGGAACTGCCCTGACCGGGGAGCATGGAGCCTGTTAATTAATACTCCCACAGATGTTACCTGCAGCGTGCCTAAGCAAACAGCAGACTCGCCTAATTAAAAGTATTGCCAGGGTTTCCTTTTTTAGCGAGCCCCACTCTACTCAAGATGAAGACCTAGCAGGAAAAATATCATTAGAGAGGTGAGAGCCGGAAGTGTATGTTGGAGCATGAGCAGAGAGAAACACAGGTAGGGGAAATAAATAGCTAAACATGAATATTTAAAAAAGTATAGACTGTGGCCAATAATTTTCTTTCTGTTACATAAAATAATCATTTTGAAAGTGAGAATTATAAACAAAAAAAGGCCCTCTGTTTTGAGAAGCAGCATTAAATTAGTGAAAATGCTGTGTTTTTATCTCACATAGCATTGTTTTTGTCTACACATGAAAACCTGACTGAATGTTTGATTTTTAAATGCAACTCTTTTCTTGTCAAAGGAAAAAAAATGTGCTCTAGCTAAAATAAACAGAAAACAGAAACAAGAGCCTTACTCTTCAGGGAAACTGCACTTTGCCAGATCTTCATGGGTTAGTAAAATATTAAGATGAGCTGTGCTAACTCTGAAAGTCACCTTTCCAGTCTGGTCCCTCAAGTGTGATTAGGACATGGGGAGCTTAAGGAATATGTGGATGGGAAGGACAAATGCCAAGTCCTGGTCATGGCATTAATACACACAGTAATATACTATGTGGGTGTTTATAGTCCCATGCTAATGAGCTGTAGGCAACTTAAAAAAGTGGTATCCCCATTTATACGGCCATACCCCCCAACACCAAGATGCAATGTGCCATGGACCAACAAAATGGCAACCGAAAGGCTAACATCCAATTTCGTTCTTGCAACTTGCGTCACTCGCCTCTCTGAAACATATTTTAATAATTCTCTTTATTTCATGTTCCTTTGCCACTCATTGGGAGATCATAGTATTGAGTTGTGGAGTGAAACCATTCATGTAAAATGATACAGGAGTGCTCGTCAAGTACGAGTTTTATTGATGAGTAAAGAAATGGTGAATACTATCTGCACTGGCTGAGTGTAATTAAGGGAGTTCCAGAGAACCGCGTCGGGGTATAGAGCATGCGACGTGTTGGAGATGTGCCTATTGAGACTGATGTTCAAGGAAGGACATTGGCTTGAGCTCGGTGAGGTGTTGTTTGCACTCATGGTGGTTTGCCTGTTATGTTAAGCACTGTCCCATGCATCTGACAAGATTGCTGCTACCCTAGGGAGCATGTTTCTCAAAATGACACTAGTGTTATAGACTTGCTCTTAATGGTCTAAATGAGAAGGCAGGATAAATCGAAATGGACATATTTACTCCCTACGTACTTACTGCCTGTCAGATGGTTTCCAGGCGCATTACCGCCTCTGGAGAGAGAAAAAAAAATAATGGCCTGTCCTCAAGTGATCTGTGTGGACATAAAAACTAAAATGTCTTTTCTTATTCTTTTAGTCCCTAAGTAGATTAGTCCTTAAAGTTAGACAGTAAACACTTTACACATGCCTAAGAGTCAACTGTGCTTCCCACCATGTTTACCGCCAGTGTGAGAATCTGCAGAGATTCCTTCCTCAGGCTGAGTCTTATTTGATGATAATCTGTCAAACGGTGGATGCTGGAAGAGGAGCGCTTAGTTTCTCATTGCAATTGCTTCCATGATATTGAATTACTTCTCTCTTTCCAAGTGTCTCCTTGAAGACGCTGGAATTGTTCGTCCCATCACTTAGAAATGTGCACAGGATGAGTTGAGCATCATCCACCCCTCACTCGTCTTCCCAAACACGTCACTGTCAGGTGCCCATTGCTGACATTCCCCCAGTTGAATGCCATTGTATGCGTTTCGATCACTGATGAGACTTGGCTCTTTGTAAATAAAACATTTTATTAAAGTGAACAAGAATAAGACAAGTGACGTGTGGTATACAATGGAGGTTCCTGAGTCTGGCTCCTATATACTTTGTAATATCTCCATTATTTATTGTTTGAGTACTTCATTTTCCTGATACTACAAGATCTTCTGGGCTCATCTTGTGTACTCACTTCCAGTCCAATCCACCATTTCTTCCAGGAGAGCTGATTACTTGTATCAGAGAATGGTATTACCAAACAAGGTATGAACACTGATTAGTTTTGGTTTATTTTCCTCCACTCATTTACTTCTAATCATCTAAATCCTTATATACGTAGTGGGTTTCTTATACACAGTATATAGCTGAGTCTTGCTTTTGTATCTAATCTTACTATCTCTATATTTTAGCTTGTTTATTTAGAACATTTATATTTAAAATGATTATTGATAAAGTTAGCTTAAAATATTGCTATTCTCTACCCCCTGCATTATTTTTCCTCACCTCCTGGCCTCTTATTTTTAGGTGAGTTTTTAATGATTCCCTTCAATCTCTTCTATAGTTTTATTCTCCATACCTCTTTTTGAATCTTTTAAAGTTGTGGTTGCAGGATTGCGATTTATATGTGTAATCTGAGAGCCGCTCCATGACGTTGTCCTTCACAAACAGTGAGAAGACTTCACAGTTGGACCTTCCCATCCCCCTTTTCCATCCCTTCTGAGTGGCGAGCATGTATTTCAGTTGGTGTATGCTCAGGATACGACCTTACTAAAGGTGCTGTTCCAGCTTCCTTTTGCAGGGTAACCGCTTCTCTGCATTCTCGTTCTGTCATGAGGTCAAGAAAATTAGTTGATTGTGTTTTTGTCAGCTTCTTCTTGTTGTTCTGTGGGTGACAGGGACATCTTTGCAGTGCTTTGTGTCTTCAAGATGAAATCGGAACTTAAATCTTAAGTTATGTGTCAGATCTAAGGCATCATGCCCTCTCCCCATGGGTTTGATTACCAAAGATCCTTGTGACTCTACAATCTTTCTCTCTTCTGTCTTCTCCTCTGATATTCAGACTGGCTGCTCTTTACCTCCTTTCGGATATCCCAAAGACACCATGGGTATATTATGTTTCAAAATAGAACCCATGTCCTCCATAGCTCTTCTTCAAATCTTCCATATCTCAGGTAATGGTCTCTCCAGATACACAGCCTGCATAGTCCTGGACTCTTTGGTCTGCTCCTGCACATGTGATCCTTCATGAAGTACCTCAGAATACTTATCTTTTGACCTACAACCCATATTATTATTGCTTTGGTTAAGGGCTTTTTCTCCTCTCTCTCTCTCACTTGATTAAATTTCAAACTCTGCCATCCTCTCGTCTTAAAACATGAAGCCCTTTTTCCATCTACAACGCAAATCTTTGCATGCCATCCACCAAACACCCCTGAGCTTTTGCGAGTATTACTTTCCTTGCTTAGAACTCCCTAACCCTTTGAAAGTGGAAATTTCCATTCTAATAAGTCCCTAAGTGGCCCCAAGTCATTCTCCAACATTCTTCTGATTCCTTTTCCTCTAGGAATACTCTGCAAAACTGCGTAGCCAAGGTGCGGTCTGATGACCCTCAGAACACCGGGTTCCTACTGCTCTTACAACCAGGCTGTGTTGCTTCACAACATCTGTACAAGGTCCTTCTCCTAACAGTCTGCTCCCTCAGGTCAAACAGGTGTGATGTTTGTCTTTGTATCTCCAGCATTTGAGTGGATGTTTTTTTCTTTCAACATGAAGTTGGAGTGAAGAGGACCAGAAAGACAGTTGTTTCTATTGAGTACCGACATTAATTCTCCAAAGAATATGACAGTTCTTTTTTCTTTCACTAGAGTTCATGAAAGTATGACCACTGGATTTTGTGGTTTTTGTCTGGGGCTTTTTTAGTTTCCACTTTTTAAGGCTCACTTATTGCAACATAGAATGGCCTGTCTGGGCAAAGAAAGTTAATTTTTTCTTGTTTCCACATTTCTAACACACAGTGGAATGCCACCTGCCACTCTGACTACCTAAGACAAGTGACAGGTAAGGCTGTACGCTCCTCCTGCAGCTCTACTCTGACCCACAGAGCTGGCCTCAGCTCTCACCCTAATTATGCCCAGCTGGGTGCTAGTGACCCATCCTGACAACTACTTCCTGGGAGCTAAGGGGTCAGACAGAGTTCGTTCACGGGCCGTTGCTCAACACAGACATTTAGCAGCCTTCCCAGGGGCAGAGGTCTTGCTGTACTTCTTATTGTTAATAGATTTCACACTCACTTAATTTTCCTCTCAGCTTCATATGTTGCCATTAAAGACACGTGAATAACCTATTTAGACTTCAATCTCAGAAATGATTTTGGATTGTTAAATAATTTCCTGATACAGCACAATGTTATTCAAATGATGTCAATAAGAGTCCACTTAAAGAGGAGAGGATGAAGAGATTAAGCATCATCTTGGGGAGTATGGAAGTGAAGCTGAACTATCCAAGCTGCCCTCTGAAAGGTATCCTGGGCCAGAGATTTTTTAGGACCAAAACAAACAACAAGGAAAAAAACACTTCAGTTAATTTTTTTGGAAACATTCACTAATATAGTGTTGCTGAGAAAATTATAATTACCCATCACTATGCTTAAAAGTTGGATAATTATATATAATCTTACTGGGTTTTTAATTCTGATTGTAATCATGTTTCACTACTTTAATCATTTAAAATGATTTTTGTTCTAAAAAAAAAAAGAGAGAGGAGATATCACGGTGCGTCGGGCCCTGCCGGGGAGGCGCAGCTGTGATGGTGTCGCCACCCGGGCGCTGCAAGGCAGGCACAGTGTCCTTCCGTCCTCTGCGGCATCTTGAACAGGAACCACCGACACCCGGTTTATCAGTACTGCGCAGTGGGCACGAATGCCGTCAGTCATTTCTCCCAGCCCGGAGGCTGGCCCTCAGTCCAGGGTCTAAACGGGGGAATGCACCACTCTGCGCACCTGATTCTCTGCTGTGTCTCTTGATCAGTGCTCATAACGTGAGCAAAAATTAAAAATGGGACCGCGGTGCGAGAGTGGCTGGCTGCCCTTTACCTGCAGGTAAGCAAGAAACTACTGATGTCTGTCAGGCGACAGAAAAAATACAATCAAAAGGGCATGTGTACAGAGATTACCTCGAAGGTGTTGCAAACATTCTGTTTGAAAATCAGTTCTATACATAGGAGTTCTGAACAATTTGCAGGGGAAATTAAATAATCACGTCTGCTCAAGGAGTCATTTGCTAGATGACACTGTTTTATCTGATGCTTGAGGGAAAGGGGAATATGAAACTCATTTCTGATTCAGTCAACTGAGTCACTATTTTAAAATCTCTGGTGCAGTTCATTTCGTACCTGGACTGAGATCTTGTGATAGACTTGTTAGGTTCTCGGTTACCATGGCAACAAGTCATTATTTCCAAAAGTAATTTGACACATCTCAAGATTTTGGCCCTTCTGTATTCCTATATGATGCTACAAAGAAAAAGTGTTAGTTGACTTTAGAACTATTTCTAGTAGAGGCAGCAAGGGAGAGTGACAATATTTTCCTTCCAGACTGCTAGCCCCGGAGGGAACTTAATTGAGATTTTTAGGAAAAGTTGTCTATTGGGGCATAAATCATACTGAGGCACATTTAGTGTTTAATCTCGCAGGCTCTGTGGAAAAATATACATGTGAATGATTGTATTTTTTCAGTTAAACCTATGCACAATTAAATGTAAACCCTAAACCCATTTAAGACTTCATTTTGTGGTTATAGTGACAAATCATGTCACTGGCCATTTACTGTGTGACAATTCAGCTATAGAACCTCATCCACACCGCCTCATCTGATAATCCCTTTACCTTGAAGGCTTACAGGTAAAGGTTAGAATAACTGTTATATAAAGAATCATTTTGATCATATACTGGTAGGTTCACTTGGGAGTGATCTAATAGTTACCAACCACCAAGGACACCTACCATTTTCTTAAGCTTTGGGAAGTGAAATCATTGGCTAAAATACACTGTGGTATCTAAAGAAATTAACTCACTAATCCACTATGTGTAAGGAGACTAGATACTTTTTCTATGATATTGATTGAATTTCATCCATAACTCTGATATTGGTGGTGTCATATCTATTGCATAAATGTGTATAATTAGACTCAGTACATTAAGTGAAGTGTTTATTGTTAATATGAGAGAGCTAGAATTTTAATAGTTTTTCTTATGATCAAAGTGTGGGGATGGTTGCCATGGTGATGTGTAGTCCATATATCCGTTTATTTACTCTGATTAATTATGTTGTCACCTCGTGAGTCTGAGGGAATGGAATCCTAGGTGGGTGTGTTTTGCTGAGTAGAGAAAGGAACAGGAATGTTTAAAGGAAAATGGGGACAATTCTGAGCAGAGTGCTCTAGTGGGGGTTGGTACTGGTCACCAGTCCCCAGAGCTAACTGGGGCAAAGGCAGATGAGGGAAGAGGAATCTGCCGTGGATTAGCATTATTTCTAAAACAAAACAATGTTGACCTGTTAACAATTTACCGAGAATAAGAACAACCATTGCAAGGTACTATATATACTTTTGCAAGATATGTATGGCCTAAGTGAAACATATATTTTAAAAAATTTTCAAAACAGAAGTTATTATGTGATGAACTTTCAAGTCATTACATTATTGAAAAGAATTGCCTTTGTAACACAGGTGAAATTCTTTTCCTGCCAGATCATAAAGCTTTGTGAGGTCAGGGTTAAATCAGCATGTATTTTCATGCTCTTGCATGTGCTTGGCACTCAGTGGAGGCTCAGTAACATTGTATCGAGTGAACTGGCACCTTCCTTTGGTCCTTTTCTAGGTGATTAGGTATATTTCAGCCACAAAAGAAGAGGAGCAAACCTGTGACACTGGGGTTTATTTGTATGTCTCCCGTCACATGCATCAAATTCTTGGGCCTTTCTCGCCCACTGCATTGCGAGCTGCTTCTGGGAAGCCATGAGGTTTATTGATCATTGTGTCATCAAAGGCAGGCAAATCACAGCCAGATGATAAATATTTATAAAATTAATTGATGAATAAGTAATTTTATTTTATCTTACATGGTTTGAAGAAGAAGGCACATATTTTAAATAGAAGAAACTATTTGGATCCCATATTGTGATCCCGTGTCACAATTTTGTTCTTGGTTTAATAGAGCGGCGAATAAAACAGGACAAAAGGTAACAACGTGAGTCAGAGACTAAGCTGGAAAATATACTAGTTCATCGTTACATATTGAAGGTTTCTCTATCAGCTCTTCAATACAGGGAACCTACAAAATATATATTTTATTCAATAAGAATAGAAAAGAAACGCAAAGGCCCAGGAAGTCCACCCAACAAATGAGTAATCAATCCCTGAATGAGTACAAACCAGGTATTTTTTTTTTGCCATTCTTTTTTAAATCTAAAACATGTTTGAAATTATTTACTGTGACTTTCATCTTCTTTAAACTATATTCTGTCATCTGTCAGTCTATATAGCTATCAGTCATCTCCACATAAACAGCATACATATGTTCCTGATATCACAACATGATCTGCAAGTTAATATTTTCCAAACTATAATAGGTGAAGCATAGGTGATATTTCTAGATGTTTTTTTACTTTCTATATCCTTGGGGGGAAAATGTATATTTTATATCTTGGTTACTGTTTTAGTTTTTATTGAAAATCATATAACTTTTTGACATTTTTAATGGCATATCTGTGTTTGGGGTTGTGGTGACTAGTAATGCGTAATGGATAATGCTACCTATGTAGAGAATTAATAAAATGGACAAATATATAAAAATTTGGGAAAATACTCATCAACATCGGTGGTCTTAGAATACATGAACTTTTCAATGATGAACATAGATTTACTTTCCTGTTTCACTGTAGATATAAACCTTTATTACAAAGGACAAACTGCAAAGAAAACTGTATGCTCATGAGACAGTCTTTATCAAGGTTGCATAAAGCATCAAAATAGTAATTTAATGGAAAGTAAGTGGACATTTAACCTGTGAACAGAAAATAAATGGGAGTCGTAAGCACAGCAGGTAGCAGTATGCTTTCTGGCTAATTGATACCCATTTAAAAATACATTAATAGGTAGAAAATATGGAAGGGAATGGTTATGTTTGTGAAGAATAAAATATTAATCTAGAATAGTATTCTCCTGTCTGCAGGAGTATCTCTTGAATAAACAGCAAGAACCCATTGTATTTAGTCAGTGTTCTACATAGAACTCAGATATATTCCCTGTGTGTGGGCACATGTCTGGGCTGGGTACGCAGAGAGAAGGCAGTGGGACAGTTTGGGGAATATGCTTATGGGACATAGGGGGCTGCTGTGCCAGAGTTTGGGAGTAAACTATAATTTACAGAAGTTAAATGTTCGTATTTTTGAAACAGAGTCAGTACCTGAATAGAGCATTAAGAAAAGTTGACCGAATGTCTTCTAGTATGAATCTTTCCATAATTTTTTTGAAAAGTGCCATACTATATTAAATCCACTTCATTAAAATGATGCAACTTTTCAAAGGGCTTTGTTTTTCCATCTGTGCCGGCTGGAAGCGCTCCTTTGAATACTGAATAACAGGTGCGGCACGCAATCTTAGCAGATAAAACCGACGCCTGACTACCGTCACTGTGAAGACATATTTTTGTGTCCAAGAGCTTCTACAATTAGATTTTCCATATGTGAGACCAACTGAACAAATGTTTTGATGCCATAATCAATTTTCTGTTAAGATGTCAACAAAATTTATACTATAACAATTCACTTCCTACCCAATAATTGTCCCTGCCAGCTTGGGCTTTGTGGAGGTTTGGTGTGTGTGCGCTGGGAACTGATCAGTGATGGAAAACATCAGTGATTTGCTATACATCCAGGTGGATATTCCCAGGAACAGAGCCATTATTTCAGAAAGTGTCTTATTCCAATTAAGCTTATTATCAACTTTATTTTTAGTTGAGTAGCAGGTTCCCAAGTGTCCCAGGGGCTTAGTGAGCGGAACGTTAATATGAGTCTGGACTCGGGTGTGTTGTTTTAAACACTAACCAGGGAATTCAGAGAAGGCCACAGGGCTGTGGGGGCTTCCAAAGGTTCCTCTTCTAGCTCTGTGGCTTTGTGGCCTTCCCTCTGCTTCTGTGTGGCACCTTTCCCCACAGACGCCAGGGTATGAATGCTCCCAGCATGTGGGGTTGCTTCTGATGTGGCTGTCCCAGAGAAGCTGGAGGGTGGCTTGTTTATCCTACAGGGCAAATCCACGGACATTCTGGAAAGATTTCACTGCCTGTGGTCACTGGGGCCACCGTTGTGGCCAGGCACAAGGCAGTGTTGTCTAGATCTGTGATGACCCCAAATACGACCTCCAGGTATAAAAGGAGGGATGTGCAGAAACACCACTAGCTTCTTATTTAGTCTGAGTAAGTAGTGACAATGATAACATAAACTAACATTTCTTGAGGCTTACCATCCATCCATCCATCCATTCAAAAATGTATTGCACATTGAACACTTGCCAAATTCTGTGGTACTCGGCACTGTCAATTCAGGGGAAAGCAAATCGAATGAAATCTCTGCCCTCACGTAGTTCACATTCCATTTTGAGGTGACAGGTGATGGATGCAAACTTGAGCACTGCGTGGGGCCCAGACGCATCACAGTCAACGGAATCTCCATTAATGTTGATGCCACCTGTGTCTCCATCTTGAACGCAATAATGACACTTGGAGCTTCAGCCTCCTCATTGACAGATAAGGTTTTATGGTCTCACATAAGAGTTTGTATTGACTTTCCTCAAATAATGTGGGTATATTGCAAAGACACAGGCAGGAATGTGGGAGACAGAAATCGTAGACATATGGTAGACCTCAGGCTGACTGAGCTGTACTGACATAGCTGGGGCATATCACTGCGCATCCAACAAATCAATTTTCTTCTCTACCAGCCGCAAGTAGCGGCTCCATTGTGGCAGCTACAAACTGCTCACTTAAGCAGTTTCTAACTCCTTGTCATTTGCCAGATTATACCACAGATAATTGAAATCTCAGAGAGCAATAGCTTTCTTGTAACTGGGAATGACGGCCATGCAGTTCTGGCGGTTACCGAGAAAGCATTCACTTTCCTGACTCCAGCATCCTCTTTTTATTTATTTCTTCTTGATTGCAGCCGCAGTGGGAGAATTAATAAGACCTGGATGCAGGCTTAGACATGGCTGATCTTCAGAGATCGAACTAGTGTCAGGACCAGTCCGCCTCCAGTCTGCTGGTGAAATGGGAAACAATCCTCGGTGTGTTTGGCTTACTCTGTGTTAGTGCTTCAGTTATTTGTAGCTCTTTCTGACACCCTGCAGTCTGAGTAGCCTTTCTCGGTATTTAAAAGTGGCAAGTAGGGAATACATATGCGAGGATTGTTGTGATTTTTGTCTTTTATCCACTTTCTCTGTGCTGAGCATGGGGGAAGACCTGTGGTATCTTCTAGCCCGAGGCACTGTCCTGTTTCCCCTGGGTGGCTGGACTGTGCAGACCTGTCAGATGGCCAGGACTGGTGAGACACATGCTCAGTGTTTGAGAGGAGCTGAGCTCTGGGTGTGCAGATCAAGGCCTCCTCTCCTGAGTGAGCTACAACTCTGTAGAGTCTCTTCTTTGCTGGGGCAGGGACTCCAGGGCGAGGGTGTCTGGAATCTCTCTACCAGCTCCAGTGAGTTGTTTTGTGTACTTTCAGGATGCAGAAACTTATCGATGAGTTTCTGGATTTCTCACAGAAGACATCTATTTTTGTATTTTTGCTGAGTTCTTGTCTTTGGGGGGTAGGGAGGATTCAGGATGTTTTACTGCACCAAATTGCAGATGTCACTCTTACATGAAAGTATTTCTAATTTGACTTAAAAATGTGTCAAATGACAACCAGATGACCTTAAGAAATGGGATTTGCTTTTTGCAACATTTTTCAATACAGCCGTAGTTTTAACCCTGATCTCCTGACAGCTGAAGCGTTGCTTCCCGTTCGTACTGTGACGTCATTGCAAGATTCTTCCTATGTCATGGCTTCAGTGACATTGACTGTGATGTATTTTCTGTCTCTTAAATATCTCTAAGGTAGGCTTGGACATTCTCTTCCTGTCTTCACCAAGTCATTATGTAAGACATGGATTCAGTTCTGGGGCTTCAAACATCATTTATATGTATTCTTAGGTCTCTCAAAAATATTTGCCAAATAAACCCCCTTTTTTACAGATATAAATGTATTTAATCAAATAATAGTGCCAGTTCTTCCCCCTCCCAAAAGAATACACACACACATATTGACCAGACCCTGACAGCTTGAAATCTAGAGAGGCTTAGCATCATCTCTGCTAATTGCTGCCATTGCAAATTGATGGCAGCCTTTTAAATCCCGTGACAGTGGTTATGCTGCTTCTGCAGAGACTGAGCTCTGGGCAGCCTGTAGCAGATGCGATCATCACCAGGCAGCTGCATGAGCTTCAAAGCTCTGAGTTCTGGGACTCTTTCTCTACATCATTATGTGTCTCGTTGCCAAAATAGATCAGTGAGCCTTCCATCTAAGGAACAATGGGATGGTCCCGTTTACGTGAGTCTTAGCCCGTCTATCAAAACTTGAAGATGTATTCTCTTAGAAAACCTTCTGATTTTCACAAAACATATGGCTTAATTATTATTATAAATTCCAGGCCTAAAATTATTTTACTTCTTTATCCTTGCTAAAATTATAGGACTATGTAAAGTTCTGAGTTTTTATGCAAGAATTGATCTATTATTTAAATAGATTACTAGTTCTCAATGTTTTTTAGAAATAGACCAAGTATATCATACAGAATGTGTTTTAAACAAAAAATTATATAATAGAATTTATAAGGAACTTGCCCTTAAGTAACCATTTAAAAATATGCATGTACTGTATGTTTGTCTATATACGCATGCATACATAAAATGTATGTGCATGTATGTGTGTGCCTATGCACATCCACACATACTTGTCCACACATATACACATATGTGCACATACATAAATATAATAAAAAAGACACACAGAACTAAGCCAATGAGTAATATTATATTGGTATGTTCTGTGACATATTAGGCTGAGATCTAGAAACCAAGCTGTACTTGCAAATCTAATTTGAGGTGTCAGACTATCTATGGGGGACCTGCGGAGAGAGAGGCTGCTGTCTGTTTCTATTCACAGAAGGGCTTTATTTTTTGGAACAACTCTCCCACAAACAACTAAAAGCAAACAATCCATGAAGACGTTTAGGTTTAGTGAGGGAACAACAATGTTACCAATAGTGCTAGAGAGGAGGAAAGCCCCCAGGTCAAGTATATGGTGATGGAAGGAGATTTGAATTTGGGTGGTGAACACACAGTGCAATGTACAGATGCCGGATCATAGAATTGTACTCTTGAAACCAATATAATGTTATTAACCAATGTCACCCCGATACATTTAATTAAACAAAAAAAGCCCCCAAAGGAGTCATTTCTCACTTCTGTTGCATCTGCACCTCATATTCCAGTCTGTGTAGGCATCAGCTTGGGTCTTTGTTCAAAATGACAAGACCTGGACACTTTCTGATTGACAGTCTCTGTTGTTGTCACTCTGGTCAGAACCAACACCACACCTTTCCTTGACCATTGCAATCGCTTCTCAGCTCTTACCTCTGCCCAGATTCTTGTTGCCCACCCTCTGTCCTGAGCTATTTGAGCACAGCCGCAAGAGACTTCCTTTACAGGAAGAAATGACTGATTTGGGAAATAGCAATGAAATTATAGGGATGTGTTTGAAAACACAGTTGAAATTAGGGTTCCCACTTCTCACTGGCTTCACTCAGCAATGCTGTATCATTTTCTTGGAGGACTCAGAATCCTGGATGCAGTGTAGACAGACATTTGAATTGGTTCAGTGTTGCAGTTGAGCTGAGGTTTTTTTGTGCGTATGTGTGGGGAGGAAAAATTTTGACTGATAAATAGGTTACAGTGAAATAAATAGAGTGATGGTTTGTTGAAGAATAAAATCTCAAGCAGAATCTCAGTCTCTGTCCACCTGAGCTTCTAGCTCTAGCTCCTGTCTTCTTGTTGAACACTGTGGACCACGAGGCCTTGGTGGGCATGCCGGGCCTTCCTGGGCCCCCAGGGACTTCTGTCTTCTTGGCCTGTTGTGCAGTCACCAACCCGGTGTGAAGGAATGATTGGCAAGTTTGGGTTTACATATTTGTGAGTTCTATAATTATCTATAATCAGAATGCTTGGAACTCTTATCTGAATCCCTACTAACTATGAATGGCATAATTTATTGATTCTACTTAGGTAGATAATTTTAAGAAATCAAAATTCTACTGATGGAATATGATATGCAATGCACATTCCATTTAGGTTTTTAAATAGAGCTAGTATATAATTTTAAATAATTTTATAAAGGGAACAATATCAAAACATGAAGTTAAGAAGTCCCATATTGCCTGTTTAATGACCAGTGCCAAAGTCTGTCTTAAAATTTTGGAAGCCTGAATTGTGTTGTCATGGAGACTGGGACATCTCACTTGGGCAGAGGAAAGAAATGTAGTGTCTCTGATGAGCAATGTAAACATGACCCTTGACTTCAATATCAGCTCTTAACTGAGCACAGATATGATGGATCAGAATTCTGCACTAAATGCCATAGACAGCGGTACCCTGGCTGGGATGAATATGGAAGAGTGATGTAGCCTAGTGTGAGTCTTCACTATGAGAGAACCTTAGCATGGCCTTGCAAGCTCCCCAGCATGGGTCTGATTCATAATGAAGAGACTCTCAAATAAGTGGGATTGAGGCCTTGGACACCGTGATAGTTGCTGTAGAACCAAACATTAGAGAAAAACTTAGAGTGATTTCAGAATCAGTGCACGCACCTTCTGAATTGAATGTCAGAGTTCATTTTCCGACAGCCCCAATGTGGCATTGATGACTCCAGGGCAGAATCTTTGGAATTGGGACACTCCTAGATTTTCTGGCACTCACAGTGATCTCGGAATGCCACATTCAAGAATCTTCTTTTCCAGTTCATGATGACAGCTGCGTAGGTCTGGAAATTCTTTTGTGTTCTTTCAAGATGGCTTAGTTGTAACTCTATTGAGTACCACATGTAATGACAGATACTGTGATATTATTTTTCTAGATGCTTGGAATAGATGAGTATTGAGAACAGATTAGATCCCCCTTTAATGAAGAGAAATGGACAGGAAACCAATAAACAGGAAATGAGTCAGGAGACAGCAAACACAAATACCCGGATGAGGAGGAGTGATGGGGTGTGTGATGAGCAGACCAGATGGAGTGGGATGGCTGATTAAGATCATTGTCAGGGAAGTCCCTGAGAAGGTGGTATTGGAGCTGAGGCCTCAGAAAGGCACACACGCACTCTGACCTGAAGAAATGACAAATCCTAAAATCCTAAAATCCTAAGGCAGGCCCAACTTTCCTGGGTAATATTGTAAGAAAAAGCAAAACAGTGATCTTGAAGAAGACAGGAATGAAGTTGGAGGCACGGGCTTGGGAAAAATCCTGAGGGGCATTGTCTAGGCCTGTGACAAGTTTAGATTCTGTTAAGACTTAATGTGATGTTCTTGAAGGTTCTCATGGAAAACAAGGAAAGAGGCTTGACCTGACTTGCAGTTTGGAAAGATCACTCTGAGGGTTGTTTGGAAAGTGCAAGGTGTAGACACAAGTAGCAGCAGGTGGATGAGACATGGAGTTCCCTCTGTGGTCCAAATGGCTTGGAATGAGGTGGAGCTGGTGAAGACTTCTCCAGTAGTTTTTAGAGGTTGTGCCTTCATTTTTAATAGTGAAATTAGATCAGGATGAGATGCTTGAGTAAGCAAACAACTGAGAAAAATTCCAAAATTTCTAAGTTTAAGCAACATGATGGATGACAGTGTCACTTACTAATATGTGGAAGTGTCTTTCTGGCAGCCTTAAAAGGTATGTGTTTGTGAACCTTCCTTAGACTGCAGATATTTATGTCAAGAAAAGACCCTGGGGTGAAATGCAGGCTCAATATGGGAAAGATAAATGGGGATTTTCAGAGTTAACCACACCCACAAAAAGATTATTGATGCGTATTTGTCTGTACTTTGGACAACCAGTGAAACACTCCTTTGTGTATGTTAAAATATAATTTTAAAGAATTATTATGACTACAATACAGTAAGGTTATAAAATAATACCACCGGAGAAAAAATAACATCTCGCTAAAGTCTAAACAAGAGAGCTCAGCTGAACCCACCCCCAAAGCTGCTGGCAGGTGCCTGGAGGCAATTCAAGAGATGAAACAAAGATTCTTCACTGGAAGAAACTTCCGAAGGGGAGTGTTATAAGCTGGGCACCCTGGCCAGAGCTTAAAGGCCATTTAGCGGGGAGTCCAGCAGTATGTGTGGAGGTGGGTAAGACCCAGCCTTGGGGCACAGGCTCGCTCAGTGGGCCCCTGGGAGGCGAGAGGCTTGCTTTCCTGGTAAATCTGAGCTCTGTGCCCCAAATGGCTCCTCAGCACGCTGCCTTAGTCACTGCCATGTTCCCACTTCTGGGAAATGCCTGTGGCCAGGCGTTTGTTGTTCTAAGCCCTGTACAAAGGTCTTCTGCCCACGTTTAGGGAGGAATCTTTGGTTGGCTGGTATAGAATTGTTAAATACCACTCTCTCAATTATGAGTTAATGCTAGTTAAGCCTTTTATATCATCAAATGCTAAACCCTTTTGTTCTACTATTAACACAGACTAGCAAGGCCTCACTGATAGTACCAAACAAGGTCCTGGGTTTCAGGGGGAGCCTTCTGTGTCTTTTATAACTCGTGACCCTAACAGCGGGTGACAACACGGAGAGGAAGGATGCCCATCACTGCGTGAGTGTTTCAGATATCTGCATTGAAGAATATATGGACAGCCTCTGAATGCTAATGTTGCAATAAGAGATTTGTTTTTGTAATTTGTAGGCCACATGAAAGGTTAACATTCTTAGTAAATGAAGTACTTTTATAATTCAAAATAGATACATTCTTAGAGTCATAAGAGATGACAAATTTAACAGGCAATTGACTTACATGACTGAAAAAGTTAATAAACACATATTCTTGAAAAGTAAATGCCACTAGTAAAAGCTAAAATGGTAGTGGCATGCTACATTTTACTTGGAAGTTCACTGAAGACCAATAACTTTTTAACAGGGATTACAGGCATTTCTACCTGAGACTGATTAATTGCAATATAAAATGTAATAAATGTAATAAATATTTTCCTTTTGATCCATAGTACAATTTCTAGAAATTTATCCAAAAAAATGCCCACAAATATTCAAAACCATGGGCAAAATCCAAGTCATCAAAACATTTTTAACCTCTGATAATGAAGTTTATAAACATGTGTGAAATTGGAGAGAATCCTACAATGAACCCTCATGTGCCCATCACTCAGCTGCATCAATAGTAAGATTTTGCCACATTTTATCTAGGCATGTTCATCTTTTTTATTCTGAAGTATCTTAAATTTCAGATAATATAACACTGAACCGTTTTAGTATGAGTGCCTCTAAGTTGTAGGGTCTTTTAAAAATAAGCTCTAAGTCATTGTGCCCCCAAATTCTAAAATCGCTCAGTATGTCTTTCAATATTCAATAACCAGTTCCTACTTGAATTTATCCTGTTTTTCAAAGTGCCTACTCTATTTATCAGAATTCAAAGTCCTCACACTCTATTTGGTTGTTATCAATATATCTTTTAAGTCTACTTCTTACTATAACACCATTTTGTTAATGCCAATGATGTATTGGATAAATCTGGTTATTTGTCCTATAGAATGTCCCTCATCCTGGATTTGGCCAATGGCTTCTGGTGATGTCACTTAAATTGTTCCTTTATCTCTGCATTTCCTGTAAATCTGAAAAGATATAAAGTCTTGATTAGATTTGTGATTCAAATTTTTCAGTATTTTGTAGGTGACACTGTGACTTTTCAGTTGCTTTTCTATTGCATGAAGTATATGATGTCTGCCTGTATCACTTTTAGTGATGCTAACGTTGGTCAGTATTTCTGGGTGGCATTAGCCATCAATGCATTAGCCAACAGTATGTCACATAATGACTTAGCGTTTTTGGTGATTCTTATCTAGAGCCATATGTCATTCATTCAGATGTTTATTTAATAGTTTAAATGGAAACCAACCTAAATTAGTAATGAAACTAAAATATTAAATAAATAATAAAAGAAATCAAATATTGAATAAATTAATTGATGTCCAAGAGTGGAGCACTAAAAAACTATTTAAAAATATGTGTATAGTACATGGAAATATTCAACAATTGTAGGTAAAAATTTTTTAAAAGTAATAAAATCTTTCAGTACAATCCAATATCTTGGGAAATATGGCATTAAGTAAGTACATGTAAACTTGTAATATGAACTTTTACACTGGAGCCTATTCTGCAAAATAGTAATAGTGTCT
>VMDR010011830.1:0-17780 GCA_007922815.1 Macrotus californicus
GTTTAGAAAGAGGCTTGATGCAGTCACCTCTTCTAGCTTTACAGAGTTCTGACTTCTGTTATTTTTGTGTGACGTTAAAAAATATGGTAGCTTGATTGATGAGATAGCCCATCTCTGCTCCTCTCCCCCACTTTATCTGGACCTTTTCTTTGTTCTATTGATATTGTCCCCATCACGTTCGATTTTTGTTGCACTCCTAACAGTTTCTCCTGTATGTGGGCTCTGCGTGGAAGAGAGCCATGGCAGGTCAGTTTCAGTGGTCCCTGCACTGACCCCTTCAGACCTTCTTACCGTGGGCTCTGCCACGCTACTTCATGACTGCAGGCAACTCATTTAGCTTTTCTAAGTCTCATCTTCTTTGTTCGAAAATCTGATGTAGGAGAGCCTGTAGCTCATAGTGTTGATGTGAGCACCAAGTGCTATAATATGTAAAAAGCTTAGCTGAATATCTGGCACATTGTATATAACTAGGAAACATGAACTCCTCCGTAATCAACATTGTTCCTACACAGTAATTTAGCACATGTTGCCAAGTGAGTAGCTAATTAATGTTCACTTCCCATAAACTTTATTTTATTTTATGTGGTGAAATGTCAAACTCAACTGAGAGGTAAACCAAACTAAATTATATATACACATATACATATGTTATGCTAATCAGTGCAAAAAGGAACTGAAATTTATTCAAAGTTCTTTTTATCAATAAAAAATGTGTATGTATCACCTCATCAAAAAGATTTGCCTGAACACTGCATAAGTATATCTGTTTGGGAAGCACACACATCAGTAATCGTCCTCTCTTGTGTTTATTTACATTTGGGTGTTTTCTTCCCATGTACATTTGGACAATTATGAACAAAGCAGTATTGAGGTGATTTTTCAGGTACAGTTCCACTTCATTTTCATTCAGCTGCCCTGCTTCCAGTCTTAACAATAAGGGAATGATTTGTAATTATGCATTGTTAGAAATGTGGGTCTTTTATTCTTACTTACCTTGAAAAATAATTGTTGAGTACTACTTTCTGGAGCACAGCAACTATATCCTCATAGCACTTGGGTAGAAGCATTTTGAGATTGTTGGATGTTGCGTGTTTCTACCTTCCATCAAACACAAACTATGTATCTAGAAAGAACAGGAGACTGCACAGTGGTAAAGCTCCAGGGTGGATTCAAAGCCCACCTCTTCATCTAAAGTTCTCCCCACTTGCTTTTCGATGCCCAGCTTTCTCCTTTTTCTAAAGAGCCTGAGTTCTTGAACTATACCACTATTTAAAACTTCCTGGATACATTTGGGCCAATGAATGATGAGAAGGCCTATAATGCATTGTGTTACAGGTCATATGTGTAACTTTTAAGTTAACATATAATACGGTTAATTCAGAATCACCCAACAGCCATCTCTCTGTTTTCCTTTGGTGTGCTAAGCACTGAGAAAATTAAAAGAGTGAGAGTAGGGGGATGGGTGAAAAAGATAAAGAGGCTTAAGAGTACAAACTGAATTATAAAATTCATCACAGGGATGTAATGTGTGGCATAGGTAATGTCAACAACATCAAAATCACTACACATGGGTACTAGACTTAACTGTGGTAATCACTTCAAAAGGTATATAAATGTCTAATCATTATGTTTTACACTTAAAACTAATGTAATATTGTACATCCACTAAAATTAAAAATAGTTTTTTTAGAAAACAGAATTGACACATTAGATTAATGGATAATGAAATCTGGGCACAGTGTAGAAAAATTCTGCATTACTGGACAGTGGTTCAATGTATTCTTGTCAAGTGAGTAACATCAACAGGCTCATAAATAGACAATTCTTAACTGTGTGTTTTTGTTTTTCCTGTAGCTTCGGAAAGCTGTGATGGATCACATATCTGATTCTTTCTTGGAAACTAACGTCCCCTTGCTAGTTCTCATTGAAGCAGCGAAAAGTGGAAATGAGAAGGAAGTGAAAGAATATGCCCAGGTTTTCCGTGAACACGCCAACAAGCTTGTAGAGGTAAGTCAGGAGAGGCCTGAGGGCTAGAGTTTACCCACAGCTTTCAGCTCTGCAAATGGCAGCCTTTCTATGGTTTTCCTGGAGAAATAGTCTGGGAACCTTCCTTTTCTTTCTTTTCTGATGACTCCACCCCTTTCAAATGAAGCAGGTTATCAGCATCCTTTCCTCTCTATATCCCACACACTAAATATGATCTGGAACATGTCTGTTAATTTTGCTGAACAATAGGCAGAGGCTGGGACAGAAGGAGAAGGAATATTCCAAAGTCCTGAATTTGAGGGGTAGAAACTGCCACCTGGAGGTTTAAACCATTCCCTGTTTTTCCTCCTCATCCCTTTCTCCACTTGACCTACTTGCCCTAGATTAGCTGTCCACATTATAAACTTGAGAAGAAAATCCCCCTTCCCCCAAAGAGATGTTTAGACTCCTGCTGAAGGAGTATGAGGTCAGGGTCAGAAGTATATTATATGTGTTAGGGAAATCTGGGGGAGTTGTTTTATAAATGTGAAATTGTGCTGTGTAATATTGAAAACAGTTTTTCCCCCCTCCAGAAACAAAATGAAAATGAAATGATAAGCATGCTGCCTAAATCTAGGAGCTGAAAACCAACCCAGCTTGGCAAAGGTTGCATCTAGTGATGTGGAGTGACACAGCAAATGAGAGATGTTAAACAGGAAGTGTGTGTGCTGGAGAAAAAGATTGCAGGAGGGTGAGGATCCTGACAAATATAGGAAATGGTTGTCAAGGGCGGGTCAGGACTCCCGCAGGCTCTGAGCACTTACCCACCACTGCCACTGCCGCCATAGCAACAACAATAAAACTCTGGTGTATCCCCCCTTAATTCAAAACAAAATAAAATTACTCCAAATGACAGACGAGTTAAGTGCAATCTAAAAGTAAAAAATTTTCCCACCTAGGATGGCAAAATAAATTCTGAAGAAGATCATCCAAGGTGAAATTCCCTCCATTTTTCTTGGAGTGAGTGGTAGGTTGTGATCTAGTTTAATTGTGCCCTGTGTACCTGCTTATTTTGGTTACTCCAGCACTACCATTGCCTCTGGGGCTAAAGACATCCAGCAGCAGGACATTCTGCATCATGCCGAGAGGGAGGCCTGGGTCCTCTAGAACACAGGCTGTGTCCTCACCCATGACAGCAGTCAGCCAGTTGAGAATGCAGAAGCCTAGTCCAAAGTGATGGAACCCTTGAACTTTCTACCACAACCCTAGTGCCTTTGCATGACACCAGCCTGGAGCTACAAGTAAGGTCATAGTTCTAATATTGAGGTAGTCTCTCCAGCTCTGTCCCTACCTACGAAGCAAGCACTCCATTACCCATCACATTCCACCCACATTTTTTAAGAGTTCACTCGGCCTTTGAGGAATCCAGAGTCTGCCCAGGGTTGTCCTTGGAAGCCCAGCCACTTCCCTGTCTTGAGAAAGAGAAGGTAAAGAAGGGGCAATAGGTGGAGGGGTCAAGGGGGAGGGAGAGAAGGAAAAGAAATAATGCTGAATGCAGGCTACAGAAGTTTTCAATAGTCATATGTGATAAAATAATGGTGGTAACATATAGATAGTATCCCACTTGTATATCACAGTCTTCATGGGATAGTTGCAGAAGTTATAGAAAGCACTAATTAATTTTGTGTTATGGGCATTGTGGATGAAGAAAGACATGAGTTTAAAGTTGTGTTATAAATATCCCTTACTTTCAGTCCTGTCACTGTCTTTCTGTAATTCTGCATGTAGCCTCATTTACAGAAAGTACTTTGAGTTCACACTTGATGTTTGTATCGATGTGAGGTCAGGGCCAAGTAGCTCTCTTGCCTACTCATTCTCTCTTCTTTTGTGATAGACCCTGAACTCCTTCCCCATGTTGCCTTGTCCCATTCATAGGTTTCACTGCAGGGAAATTTAACCACTATGAGTGATCCTTGATCTTCAGCTAGTAGCAGAAACTGAAAGAAAGCTTGAGCCCATCAGAGCTGCACATTCCAGAAAATTGCTGCTTTGCCTCCCTTAGTTATTCCCTTTATGGGCCAGGTAGGGGGAGTCTCTGCAGTCAGCTACATTTTAGAATGTCTTAATAACCAGGTAGGTGTAGGGACTAGCCTCAGTTTGATTAGAGAGGAACTAGAATCAAGAGAATTTCTGTAGCTTATAGCCTTCAAACAAGTGCCTCACTGCTGATATATACATTTTAAAAAACTTGGAACACTGGGCAAGAGTCACCTTTTTCCCTAGTTTTGAAAGGGTCTCCTTGGATGTGGGCACTTTTCTGAGCCTAAGCATCTGTGTCTACAATATGAAAAACTTTGTTGATATATTGAGTTTATGTCCATTGACCTTGGTAAATTCACCTACAAGTTCTAACAGTCTGTACCCCTTTGGCCTTTTTATGTACACAATCATGTTGTCTGTGAATTGTAACAGTTGTATTTCTTCTTTTGCAATCCTTGTATCTTGTTTGTCTATCACATCATTACCCCAAACCTTCACTACAATATTGTGGTTTTAGATATTTTTGTAATTTATAGATCTCAGTGAGAAGATTTACATACTATAACATTAATTATATTGCTTGTTTTAGATATATTGCAGATACTTTTATTAGATTATTTTAGTTTTCTTCTGTTACCCCTTTGCTAAGAGTTTATTTTAAAATCACAAATAATATAGAATTTTATCAAATGGGTTGTCTGCACATTTTGAGTCAACTATATGATTTTTGTCTCTTTTATTCTCCTTTAGAGATGTTGGTGTCAAAATGACACTTTCCTTCAGAAAATGAGTAAGAAATTATTCCTGCTTTCTATTGTTTTCTATTGAGTGAATATATAAGACTGGCATTATTTATTTTGTAAATATTTGGAGAAATTCACTGATAAAGTAATCTGAGCCTGGGTAAACCTTTGAGGAAAGCTTTAACAATTGCATATTTTATTTTTACTAAACATGGTTATTTAAATTTTCTGTTACAGGAGGAGTTGGTTTTAGCAGTTTGTAGTCTATGGATTTGTTATTTTCATTTAATTTTCTAATTTTTTGACATGAAACTGTGCATCTCTTCTTAATTTTTTTTAATGTCAAGAGCCTACATGACTGTTTTTTCCCCATTTCTCCTACTGGTGGTTGGCATCTTCTTTTTTCTTGATTTGTTTTGTAAAAGGTTTATCCACTTAATATTTCTTTCTGAAACACAGCTTGCAACTTTGTAGATTTCCTTTGTTGTCTGTTTCATTTATGCTCTCATCTCTGTATGTCTTTTTTTGTGCTTCCTTCCGGCATAGCTCACTGTTCTTTTCCTAACTTTTTGAAATGAATAATCACATCATCAATTTTTAGCCTCTTTAAAATTTTAGTAATATATGCATTTAAGGCTATAAACTTCTCCCTTAGCTATGCTTATGTCTAGTTATTTTCTACTGGCCTAATTTCTAGCCCACTCATCCTGTCTCCATCTGTGTACAGTTTACTTGAAACTGATCTATTGAGTTCATTTTTTAAAAGCATTTCTAGTCAAATGTTTAAACATTGATTTCAGTTCGCTAGTAAAAACCATTATCAGGCCATTCCTTTAAAATATATTAATTATAGATATTTTAAAAATTCAAGTCCAAGATTCCAATATTTGAGTCAATTATGTTTCTGTTTTGTGGTTTCCCAACAGGGAAAAACCCCACCCCCACTCCCCTAGTTGGTTGGGTTTTGAGACTGATGATACAACCGTAGTCAGAGGGGGTATGAACAGGTTTATTACTCACATAAGGGCACTTTCTGGGGAGAGCAGAGTAAGACCCAAGCCAGTCCACAGTGGCTTCAAGCACAGAGAAGAATAAGTGGTTTTGGTTTTTATCGTGTTAGGGGCTGGGTCTGGGGTCAAGATTTCCATGTAGGGGGGTAGGGTTTGAAGGGTTTGAACTGTCCAGTGCATGCCCCCCCAAAAAGGTGGGATGACCAATTCACTTGCCCAGTTGTGGAGCAAGGTGAAAGGGTCGGGAGGAGAGTAAGATTCCAAAGCTGTCAGCAGTCAAACATTCAAAACGGAGTACAACTGTTCATCACAACTCAACCCTGATGACTGGAATGCACTACATTTCATTTCATTGAATTTGAACTTGTTTCAATAAGCTATTATGGAGCACTATGAGGCTTTCAAAATGGAGGCAGACTTTCTTATGGTGTCTGTTTTTATTACTTGATTTTTATCTTAATTATTTTTTATATGCCAGGTAATATTTGATCTAATGCCAAACATTTGTATGGAAAAATATAAAGGGTGTGTTTCTTAGTCTACTTGGGCTGCTATAGCAAAATACCACAGACTGGGTGGTTTATAAGAAACATAAATTTATTTTTCACAGTTCCGTAGTCTGGGAAGTCCAAGATCAAGACTCCAGAATAGGCACATTCTGATGAGAGCCTTCCTTATTCACAGCAAGTGCCTTCCTTGCTGCGTCCCCACAGAGTGGAAGGGTGGAGAGATTTCTGTTGTGTCCCTTTTATAAAAACATTGACCCTATTCATAGGAGCTCTGGTTCACCTCCTAGTACCATCATATTAGGTATTAGGATTTTAACATATAAATTCTGGGGGGACACAAACATTAAGATCATCGCCATCTGGATAATGTTTTTTTCCTCCAGAGAGAATACACCCTGTCCTCTGAAGGGCAGCAGAGAGGCAGGCTTCAATCCATCAAGAAAGGATTGAAGTGACTGGAGGTTGGGTTGTAGTCTTACTAAGGTATTGCCTGCCTCTCCTTTAGCCCAGTCCTAAGGAGTAGTAGTCTTCCAGGGGTGCGAACACAGGGACAGTTATATTATTTAGATTCCCTCCTCACTTGTGAAGCATTTACTCCAATTTTTCTCTGTCCAACCTCGTGAGATAGCTGTCAACTTTGTTTTATTATCCTTTCCATTTGCTTTTTAACTGTCGCTATGTGTAACTTAATAGAAAAAGATCTTGGGAGAAAACTGGTGGTAAAATGCCGGTCTTTGAATTTGCCTTCTCTGTGGGAACTTAGCCTTATGTCTGTGCTTCTTTGGCTGCCTTGGACTTCATTCAGTTTTCGCCCCCCTCACTTTATGAGGTTGCCGCAAACTCTAAAAAATTATCTTCATCTTACCAGCTACCTTTTATCCGGCATCTCAGTTTTTGTTTCAACACTATGAATGAGCAAATTCCTGGGAGGAAAAGTGAAATGCAGAAAGTTGGGCTCCCCTCAATGAATATCTTTTTCTTGGATCTAGAATAAGTTTTCACTTCTTTGATTGCTGTCCCATGCTTTTAGGCAATTATTTTTATTTTGCATTTCTAGTTCTCAGCAAGAAATTGTGTCATATTGACTACTCCATGGCTGGAAGTGGAAATTCCTGAGAGATGGTTTAATAGGTTTGTGGGGTGTTTTGGGTTTTATTAATATTTTTAGGCACAGACCTCTTTATTTAGTTGAAATATGGAGCTTCCATACTTCAAATAAATAACATAAATCAATAAAAACACTTCTGAATGAACTGAAATAATCGTCTGTATGCCCTGTCCACTTTCTGCAATTCCTCCGACAAAACGCGCCTCACAACCCTTCCAGAGCACATTTGATCCCTGTTTGAGAACCTCTGATTGATGTCTAAGTTGCCATTAATATAAGTCATGCAAAAATTGTGTCAGAATTTCTGAATAAAGATTGCCTAAATAGATAAAATTATCAATCTATCAATCAATGATGATGGTTTTAGTCCTTCAACATTTCTTTATTGTTGAGATTATTACAGTATATTGTTTTCTATCTATTTTTATATTTTTTTCTTGTATCAATGTGACATTCTCCCCCACCTTGTTTGGTGTTTGCTGTTCACAGAGGTTGACGTGGTAAAGTAAATGGAAGTTATCTCAGCCTGTTACACTATGCTGGGGTCCTCAAGAAGTCCTCAACAAGGATAGTTTTAGTGCTAATAAAATATTAGTAAAATATGAATAGGAAAACAAATTGGATTTTTAAAAAATTGTCTTCACAAGTGAAATATTGAGGGCCCCCCGACCCCCACAGTGTTCATAGCATTTAATAAAGACTAGGTTAATTTGCACGAGGGTTTGTTGATTAAGAGAATTTGACAGGTAAAATACAGTGCTTTGTAATATGTAATATTGGCCACTATAGGAAGCATTACCAGTAGAATAGAACTTTAGAAAATTTAGTAAATTTTCCTCTTCAAAATCTAGCTAACTCATCCCTTCTGAGGGCAAGCAAAGGAAGGGCTTCAGGGCAGGATCCACTGTGACAGTGCGCTGAGCTAATCAGAGGACACCTGTGATACCTCATCCCCATGCATTTTGGAGAGATGGAATCCAAATTATTGCAACTCAGCACCAAAGTAATGTGGTCTGGGTTGGGTAGAGTGGATTTAAATTGGGGGCAAAATGTGCATTGTAGCAAAGAAAATAAAAGCTACTGTTTTTTTAGCAGTAATTATGTTATTTAATTGTTTTTCAAGTACAGTTGTCTCCATTTTCCCCATCCCCTCTCCCCTAAATGCTACTGTTTAAAATGAGATGCAACATTAATACAGCTGTTTTCAGAGGCTCTAGATTCATTTATTCCTTCCATTGCTCTACTGCTCAGTCAGCCTGCCTCCTCTTCTCCCCCATCTCTGCCAAACCCATGCTAGAGCCAGGTACAGGCTCTTTTTCTGGCACCTGCAGTGTACTCCCAACAGGCTTCTCATCTGCCTGGTCTTGCTTCAGTCCCTCTGCACAGAACAGCCAGAGTGAACTGCTGAAAATGCAAATCGGATCATGCAACTTTTTCTGCCTGAGCCCATTCAGAGACTCCCTATTGTTCTCAGATCAAGGTCACACATTTTATTTTTGTTTTATGTATTTTAAAAAATTTTGCTTAGTCCATTTATTATCTCTTTTTTATTGAGTTAATTGGGGTGACATTGGTTAATGAAATTACATAGGGTTCAGGTGTACAATTCTATAACACATCATCTGTATATTATATTGTGTTCACCACCCCAAGTCAAGTCTCCTTCCATCACCACTTACTACCCCTTACTATCTTCTACTTCCCCCCACGCCCTTTCCCACTGATAATCACAGTGCTGTTGATTGTGTCTTTTTTTTTTGCTTAGTCCCTTCACCTTTTTCATCCAACCCCACAAGCCTCCTCGCCTGTGACAGCTGTCAGTCTGTTCTCTATTCATGAGTCTGTTTCTACTTTGGTAGTTTATTTTGTTTATTAGATTCTGCAAATAAGTGAGATCATGTAGTATTTACCTTTCTCTGACTAGCTTATTTCAGTTGCTTAATGCTCTCCAGGTTCATCCATGCTGTTGCAGGGGTAAGATTTCCTTCTTGTTAGGGCTGAGTAGTATTCCATTGCATAAATGTACCACAGCTTTTTTATCCACTCATCTACTGATGGGCACTTGGGCTGCTTCCAAATCTTGGCTATTATAAGCAATGCTACAGTGAACATAGGGGTGCTTATATCCTTTTGAATTAGTGTTTCAGGTTTCTTTGGACATATAGGATTGGCCAAAAAGTCCTTTTTGTTTTTTCTATAAAATAAAAGACATATTTTTCATTTTCACCAATAACTTTATTAATTTGGATATTTGAGTATGTTGGCTATCTCCCATGTGGTAGAACACAGATTGTTCTCAATATCTCGATTTGATCACTATCAGCTTCAACTGGTCTACCCAACTGTGGAGCATTGCACAGCAAGAACTCTCCAGCACAAACCTTTGCAAGCCACTTTTGACATGTTTGATCACTCACAGCACCTTCTCCATATGCTGCACAAATCTTTTCTTGAATTTCAGCTTCATTTTTACCTTTCTTGAAGTAATAAAGCATACTATGCTGACAATGTTGCTTATTTTCTCTCATCTTCAATGTTAAAGTGGCTACACAAAAATTCACCAATTTTGATAAGTTTTTAAAAAATACACATAAGATATGACAGCTGTCACAATGCAATCTACCAAAATTGTTTTGAATGAGGTTAAAGACAACCAAGTGCTACAAGAGCCATCTTACAGGAAAAAAAATGGACTTTTTGGTCAACCCAATTTTCAAAAGTGGTACTGCTGGGAAGGACCCACATTTTAAAGCAGACTGCACGGCTCCATGATCTGGCTCCCTCTTCAACCTCCAGGGTCACCTACCTGTCCTCTCCCACTTCCTACCAGACATCATCCACGCAGACCATCTTTCATTTGTTGTGCTCTGCCCCCGCCACCCTAGGTCTGTACTTATGTTGTCGCTTTCCTGATAGACTCCTTTGTCTAACTTTCCTCTCATTTCCAATCACTGTGCAGCCTTCAGCTTGAATATCCTGTCCCTCGGTGGGATCAGGTCCCTGTGTTTTTCACTCTCATGAAACCCTGTTTACTTTTGATATGCACACATCCGGCTCTACACTCACTGTGTCTTATTTCTCCTGGTAGATTAGCAGTTCCTTTAGGAAAGGGACCATGTCTGATTCCTAACTGCTCTCCAACATGTAGGTGAGTGTCTGGCATATAGCAGGTATTCAGTAAATGGATGTTGCCTAAAAAAATGAATCAAATAATAAATGCAGTCAGGGAAATTACCAAAGATTTTACTCCTGAAGTAATATGTTTTAAAAGAAAGGCTATAGGATTCTATACAGGTGCATCCAAGGTCAATCAAGAGGCAATGTGCTCATTTAATTCCCTAATTTAATTCCAGGGAGGGATTTCAAATCTGAGAAGGACTAATGTGGATAACTTCTATTTCCACCCAGTAGAAAAGCCTCCCTGGTGTGTGGAGATTCCTGAGAAGCTGAACTAACTCTGTCAGGATGCTCCTGAAGCAGAGCCCCTAACTCCACTTTCACTTCTTCCCTGCCCCCCGGCCTCACAAGCATGCAGCCATCCTTGTCTTCGTTCTCCTTGGACACAGAGGATCTGAGAGAGGGAGATGCTTCTGTCTGGCCAAGTAAAGTACATAGTTGAGGCCATCACAGTAATGAGTCAAACAAGGGAATCTTGATCGTCCACTTCATCCTCTTGACTTAAGTGTGAGAACAGCACCCTATGCAGGGTAAGAAGCTGTACCTGTTAGGCTTGAAGGTAAGGGACAAACCCTAATATTCAGAATCACTAATGTGATCAGCAGTAAGGCAGACTGTCTTGTTTTCTGCCTTAAGCAAATCGTTTTTCTCAATTAATCCCTCCACTTGCACAGAAGACTCGTTCAGCAGCAAATATTTACTGAGTGGCTACCATGTGCTGACAGTTGCCGCCAATGTAACCGTGACAATATCCGATAATCTTCCTGTTCTCCTGGGGCACACATTCTGTCTAGGAAGACTGAGAAAGACTGAGATAAATGTATGGTGTGTAAGATGGAACTACGTCTGCAGAGAAAAATAAAACAGTGTGGGCGAGAGCGCAGGATGGAGTGGGGAGTGACGTATGGTCAGAAAAGGCTTGTGTCCTAAGCTGATTGTTTAGTAGGGACCTGAAGGGAGTAGAAGAACATTCCAGACTGTGGGAACAGAAAGGGCAGAGACCCTCAAGACAGCAGTGTACTTGGCATGTTTGATAAAGAACAAAGAGACCAGTGTGACTGCAGCTGAGAGAAAAGGGAAACATTTCAGAGATGAGATTGAGGGCTGGTGTAAAGATTTTGTATTTTACTCAGATATTTTAATCCATTGAAGGCTTTGAACAAAGGTGTGGCATGATCCAGCTTCCATTTTGAAAGAATCACTCTGCTACTACATGGCAAATATACGTAGGGTGACAAAAATAGAAGGCAGAATAGACAAAAGGGTGTCCCAATAGTCAAGCAAGGGATTAGTACTATGACTAGAATACAGGGAGGTCAGGTTGGAAGAAGTGGGTGAATTTGGGTTATATATGCAACGTTGGGCATTGGCCTCTTTATATTGGATGTTGGGACATGAGACAGCGAATAGTCTGGAATGACTCTAAGTTTAGACATGTTGCAGTCATGAAATCACTTGGAACTCTTTAAAAAAGTAGCTTCCACTCTCAGATTGTTTCTTGATTTGCTCTGGTTGCAGGTATTTGTTGTGTGACCCTGAAAACCCTACACAAATATCTTGGGATTAAATAAATACAAGAGAGTTTTGTAAACTCCAGAGTCTTGATTCAAACCATGAATCAAAAAGAAAATTAAAAAAAAAAAAGAGCTGCATCAGAAACTACATGGATGGAACTAGATCTCCATGTTTTTTTTTAAAGAAACAGTCTCATCTTTTTCTCAACATCACCCTCCCCAATCCAGTTAATATATTTGAACCAGAACTGAATTATTGAAATTTCTCAAATAATTGAACCACAACAAATCCATAAATTATAATATTTTATGAAGAGCTATTTTGTTGCAGTTCAAGCACATGTCAAATTTATGGTGATTTTTTCTGTCCTTTCAGAACTGCGTGTGTGTGTGTGTGTGTGTGTGTGTGTGTGTACCACTCTCCCTTCCAAAATTCTCTAATTCCTAAACTCTACTGTATTTTATAATTTTTCCCGTAGCTTACAATAAAGCATTACAAAAAAGTCCAAGGTTTCCCCTTAGGCCCTTAACAATTATTTAAACTGTTCTTTATAAGCCCTTCATGACCTTATTTAATGCTTTTGACAACCTAATGAAGAAGCCACTATTTTTAACTCTGTTTTACAGATGAGAAAACTGAGTTTTCAAGAAGTTTAATAATAACTTGTCCAAAATGTCACACTTAAAAAGAGGCAGAATTCATGCACAAGCCCAAGTATCCCAGACTCCAGGGACCATGCTGTTAACTACTGTACACACTGCCCCCAAACTCTTGTTCAAGATGTACATATATAGACTGGTGTCCAGTTCTTTACATAAGTGTTTAGTATAGTGCCTGGCCCCAGAGTAATTGCTTGAAAACGTTAACTGCTTTTGTTGCTGCTATTGACAGGGGTTAAGTTCCATATCCCTCAAATCATATCTCAGAGAAGAGCCATAGTTTACTACACCCCTGGGAGTACCATGCATTGTGACAAAGAATTTCTGTACATCCTAGTGGAATAATTCATTCAAGGTGCTTTTTGGTACTATTATTGGGCCTAGGCTAAGCTCACTGAGTAGCTTCATGAATCTTCATGGCACAACCTGCATAGTTCATATCTGTTCAAATTACTAAATGCCATGAACTGTCAAGGTTACTTGAAAATAGAAGATTCTAAGGCTATTATTAAATATTTTCATGCCAAAGGTCTACTGAAGTTCTTGAGTAAACTATGAACAAAATGTAGGTACTTCCAGGTTATGTTTCAACCTGTACAACATAGTCACAATGAAAAGTGCAGGGCCATCTTACAGAATCCATGTTTCTTTTTAGATGTAAGGGCAGACTGTTAATGTCCATGAAAGTTTGGTTTGCTGGTATCTGGATTAAAACTTACTTCACCATGACTTACCCCTCAAATTTATCCAGTAGGTGAATTGCTTATACTTATAATGAAATATCCAGAAAAGTGGATAATTAACCTTCTTGCTCATACCTAAGGAGAAGAGGAAAGACACTAGTACTTAATGTGTTTTCCATGCTAGATATTGTAGTAATTTTTACATATTATCTCATTTAACCCTCTTAACAAGTAAGGGCTTTAACCATCAATATCATAGTTTTGCAGATTAGGAAACCGAGGCTCAAGGAGACCAAAGTCAGCAGCTGATGGGTGAGTGACAAAGCCAGACTTCAGGGACCTTAAAGGTCTGCATTGCAACACTGTTTCATATATGCTCCTTCCTCCCCCAACTTCCTCTCTATTCTCTGTGTGTGTACACACACCATACACACTCACAAGTACTTATGGTTATATACAATGTCCAGCACAAGTAACGCCCCTTTTTAATTACAAAGTCATAAGCATGTAATTCTGTAACATAACAGTATCACACTTAAGGACACCATATGACATTTTAGGTGAAATGTCCAAATTAAAACTATAAATTATTACACCCATATTATTACCCTACCAACCACACTCAAGCAAGCCTTTCTTCTGCCAAACCCTGCATATTAAGCCTTGTACGTTTATTACCAGTTTACCCTCACCACAATAAAACCATAAGCTGTATATTAACTTTTATAGTCTATTCTCCAAAGTCAAGAAAGAGTAGGGTTATGTAATAAAAAGATTTAGAGGAAGTTGGGGTCTGGGCTATAATTGTGGTTTCGCCAGATCAGATGTACGAGTTACATTCAACGTTGCTGGTGCAGGCAGGCAGGCAGGAAATATTTGGGAATTTGAACAAGAGCTCCCCCTTATCGGTGAGGGATTAGTTCAAAGACCTCCAGTAAATGTCTGAAATGGCAGATAGTACCAACCTCTACATCTACTATGCTTTTTCCTATACACACATGCCTCTGATAAAGTTTAATTTATGAATTAGCAACAGTAAGAGATTAACAACAATAACCAAAAACAAAAGAAGAGTTATAACATTATATTGTAATAAAAGTTACGTGAATGTGGTTTCTCTCTCAAAATATCTTAAGGTAGTGAGTGCACTCACCCTTTTTCTTGTGATGATGGGAGCTGATAAAAGCCCACATGATGAGATGAAGGGAGCTGACCAACGCAGGCTTTGTGACGTAAGCTACCGTGGGATAGCGGAAGCTGGTGTTTGCCAAAAGCTTTTGGAAGAGCATTGTAATCGGAAGCATGGTCTCTTTCTTTTTTAACTCATCAAAGTGTTGCTGCTGCAGAGGGTCTAATCCTTCCAGGATCACACGGGTGACTTTAGTGCTGCATTCCATCTAAGGACTGTATTTCATAATTCTTGTAAAATGAGGGTCACTGGAGTGCAATCATTGTGATACAGCAACAGTCAGTCTGGCTACTGAGTGACTATTGGGCAGGAGCACCTACAATGTGAACATGCTGGACAAAGTGATGATCACGTTGGTGAGGGGACACACTGGGACAGTGTGAGATTTCATCATAATACTCAGAACAGGCCACAGTGTAAAAATCTATGAAATAAATGTTTATTTCCATTTAACATAAATCTGTTTACTATTTATTATAGAACCAATGGACATGAGTAACTGAAGCTGAAAAGCAAGCGCCGCTGACAAATGGAACCACCACCATGTTAAATGCTAGTTGTACTGTTTTACCATCTGTGTGGGGAGTAACCGTTCTCTGTGTGAATGTGTCTGTTTTCTCCTGTAGTGTGTGTTTTCTGCAACTCTTTAAAGATGTGTCTAATTTAGTCTAATTCAGAAACTTTCCTGTGTAGTATAACATTACATTATTAAGGTCAAATCCCTTCACTGCAAAAATGAAAAATCGGTCTCATTAAAAATGATATGGTTTGTTTAAGAGCAAGAAGTTTTTAATTGCCCAGGAAAAAACTTGTCGATGCTTATGTTAGCTGTAGGGACATTTTTTTATCACAAAGGCCCCTAGCCAGCCTAAAGCCATAATTTGAAATGGATGGTATGTTAGGGTGTTGCTCTCTTGAAATAAAAACAAGTTTTCAGGTTACCTTGACTCTAGAAAGGGGTGAAGTTCACCTTCACAGAGCCCTGTGGCCAGCCTGTGGCTCAGTGAATAAATACTTTCAACTTAAACCTCAAAAACAACATCGGGTCCCATGGACCAGATGGCTGGGATGTCTTTGGCAGGATAATGATCTACCCTATGGCTATGAGAATGAAGAAATCACTTTAACCCTCTGACCCTCAGATTTTTTATCTGTTACATCACTCTTTGGGTCCTATCTCCTACATTCTATATTCCAAGGACCTTTCCTGACTACAGAGGCTAGGAAAAGGGAAGACCCAAATAATGGTCTTGTTCTAGAATGCATTTGTGGTTGAGAATGGAATTTGGGGACTAGAAGATGTCACTATAACAGTTTTCCGATGCCCTCATGTCTCAAGTGAACACAGAATTGAAGCTCGGGGTGGAATTGGTGGCTGAGCTGTACCAGACTATAAAGTGAACAAAATAAAGATTCCATCACTACTTATTTTATTCCTGTGGCTTTTTCCAGTGACTGACCCAGTGTCTTAAAGACAAGTTTAAATAGCACTTACTCACCTTGGCAATAATATATGTGGGAACCAAAGAGAGAATAGAGGTCAAAGCCTGCCGCAGAAAAAAATCTACATGTTAAATTATCAACTGAGATTTTTTATATGACTTAAGAGCTTCCCGGCCCCCCCCCCCCTTTTGTTACAGGCTCATTAGTGCCTGCTTGTAAAAGCCAGTAGTTGTGAGTGGCTGCAGGGCCAAGTGGAGGCAGGTGGTAGGTTATTCTTGAGCACACTCGGCTCCAATTTCCAAAGAGCATTCTCTGTCCCTTGAATCCCCTCTATTAAGTGTGGGTGTGTGGATATGAATATTACACATATACACACAGTCTTTGATCTAAAGAACAAATGTTTTCTCAATCATTTGTAAAATGCAATATGAGCATCTTTAGAAAAAACACAATGTTTTAATTGACCTTTAATATAAGATCTAAATATGATACAAACTGTTTGCATTACAAAAGCACCTTCCAGAAATTTTCCCACCACCACTTCCAACCAGATCGCTGCCCTCATCTGCTCCTGTTCAATGTTTGGAGCTGCCACAGAGTGTGGATTTCAAACTCCCGAGGTGCCTAGGAGTTGAGTCAATATTTTCACATAATGCTAGTTGCCACCAGCTACAGTTACTTACTTAGAATAATAAATTTTTATTTTTATGCATAAAAACACACCTCATGATTTACTTCCCTAAATGTTTTCTTAGAAGACCCAAAATACAAACATTTTTTTTCCAAATCGCTAACATTTCCTGAGTGAATGATTGCTTTACCAAATGTATGTGCAAGGAGCCAAGGCCTCAAACCTGTCACCTCCTCACTCACATAGAAGTGATTTTTCCTCATTTTTTTATTTTAATTTTTTAAAAGATTGGTTTGAAACCTAATTTTAAAACCTAGGATGCTTTGATGAGGAAACGTAATGTGGATGCAAAAATGCCTTTCAGACTGCCTGCCTGATGACTTGTCCTGTAGATTTTCTGTAAAATGCCATGGCATTTCTACGCAGAGTCTGAAAATGCAAAGGTTGATGGCGGCAGCGGGGCCACAGAATTTCCTGGGCAACAGCAGTGTTGCAAACTAAGAGCAGGCAGTGATTTAACTTACCCCAGTGCCGTACTCAACCAAAGAGGCTCTTTTCACCCCACTAATCAAATATCTCAAAAAGTAAAGTCTTTTCAAGTATATGCCTACAAGTATCTCTGTTACATAGAGCTTAAAGAAATAAATTTGTAATTTACATTCATACTGGTATAGATTCATGTGCTCATTCTATAAGCATGACACCAGGCAGGTGTCTTTGCCCCTCAGAGGACCTCTAACATCCTACCCCAAACTCATTTGGGGAAGAGGCCCAGGTGAAGCCCCCCACTGCCCACTGTGGAGAGTGAATCCCTTTTAGCCCAGTCAAGTCCAGGGTTGAGGAAGTGAGAGCCAAACTCATTTAATGCAGTGGTCAGGAACTAAGGGCAGGCCACCGTGTTCTTGAAGAGGAGACTGGAAGTAGAGTCAGGGATAGTGCAGGAGCTGTCACTCAGGCTGCCCTGGTGAGGTCAGAAGCTCAGCGAAGCAGGAGGAGGAAGACTGGACAGTGTATATTGAAGGAAGGTGGGAAGAGAAAGGTCTGACAGGCAGGGAAGGCAGGGAATCTGGTTGCCTCTGCTAGCTGCTCTACCAGTTAGATGCGACTC
>VMDR010011831.1:0-27718 GCA_007922815.1 Macrotus californicus
TATCTATGCATGTAGATTCTTGTCAGCTCTCTCCTTCCTCAATAAATCAGTTAATTTAAAAGAAATTGTGACCATTTCTATAAAATAAATATGCATAAAACAAATCAGCATATTCAGCTTATACAGAAATAAAAACATTCCATTTATACAAGGAATTACTATTTTTTAAAAATGTACCTTGCATTTCAGAGTATAGTGAAATCTAGTGTAAGAAGTAAACTGTTGAACATACAGCCAAGATGGAGGTGTAGGTAGATTGACTTTGCCTTCTTGCACAACCAAAAGAAGGACAACAGATTTAAAAACAAAAAATAACCAGAACTGCCAGAAAATCAAGTTGTATGGAAGTCCCAAAACCAAGGAATTAAAAAAGACATTCATGCAGACTGGTAGGAGGGGTGGAGATGGGTAGCTGGGCCAGAGGGGACTGGTGGCAAGGTGGCAACTGGAGGACAGGCGGGCAAGGCAGCAGCTGGCAGACTGGGTGGTCCCACATTTGTGTGTGGGGAGCAAGACCACACAACCCAGGGTTCCAATGTGGGGAAATAAAGCCTCAAAACGTCTGACTGAAAATCTGTGGTGGTTGCAGTGATGGGAGAAACTGCCAGCCTCACAGGAGAGTTGTTGGAGAGACCCACACGGTCTTAGAATGTACACAAGCCCACCCACCTGGAAATCAGCACCAGTGGGCCCAATTTACTTGTGGGTAGTGGGGGAAGTGAGTGAAAGGTGACTGAGAGCTAAGCAAGCAGCATTGTATCTTAGACCCCTGCCCAACATACGTGGATTGTCCTGCCCTGGTGAATAGCTAAGGCTCCAGCCCTTATGTAACAGGTATACTGACACACACAAAAATACAGTCCAAATGAAAGAATAGTTCAAAAGCTCCAAAACTAATTAACTGATGGAGATAGTCAAACCTATCAGATGCAGAGTTCAAAACACTTAATCAGGATACTCACAGAAATGGTTGAGTTATGTTTACAAAATAGATGAAGTGAAATGAAGGAAAATGTCCTGAAAATTGAAGGGAAGGAAACCGGGATTCAATAATTTGGAGCAGAAAGAAGAAACAAAAATTCAATCAGAACAGAATGAAGAAGCAATTGAAAAAGGCTTAGGAACCTCTGGGACAGCTTTAAACTTGCCAACATCCGAATTGTAGGGGTGCCAGAAGGAGAGGAGAAGAGCAAGAAATTGAAAACATAATTAAGGAGAACTTCCCCACTCTGATAAAAGAAATACACTTCCAGGAAGCTCAGAGAGTCCCAAAGAAGTTGGACCCAAGGAAGCACACAGCAAGGCACATCATAATTATATTACCCAAGATTAAAGATGAGAGAATCTTAAAAGCAGAAAGAGAAAAGGAGACAGTTACCTCCAAAGGAGTGCCCCTAAGACTCAGCTGATTTCTCAAACCTGACAGGTAAGAAGGGACTAGAAACAAGTATTTGAAGTCTTGAAAGGTAAGGACCTACATCCAAAATGACTATTCGGCAAAGCTATCATTTAGAATGGAAGGGCAGGTAAAGTGCTTCCCAGATAAGGTCAAGTTAAAGGACTTCATTACCAAACCCTTATTATATGAAATGTTAAAGGGACTTATCTAAGAAAAAGAAAAAACTATGAACAGTAAAATGACAACAAACTCACAAATAACAACTGAACCTAAAACAAAAATGAACTAAGCAAACAGAACAGGAACAGAATCAGAAATGGAGATCATGAGGACATGTGATCTTTATTTCTGTGGTTTTGTTCCTGTTCTAATTATTTGCTGTGATCGTGTTCCACACATGTACACAGAGCAACTTTTGGACTGTCCTGGTGAAACAATCTGATTAGTACCAATTTGTGAAAAGTTTGTGTTTTGCAGTGTCCTCTCTCCCTTTGTACCCTTGATTTCTGTTTTGGAGTAGGCCTTTAGCATACTCAGCCATCTCTGTAAGGGTTATCAGTAGGGAGGGGGAGGGGTGAGAATGGGGAATAAGGTGCAGAGTAAGAAGCATAAATGGTAGGTACAAAATGGAGAGTAAGAATAGTATGGGAAATGGAGAAGCTGAAGAACTCACATGTACGACCCATGGACATGAACTGATGTGCAGGAATACTGGTGGAAGGGGGGGTGCAGGGCAGAGGAGAATAAAGGGGAGAAAAAGTGTGATAACTGTAATAGCATAATCAAAATAAAAATAAACAGGTGCTGGCATTACAGATAAAAGAAACTGTTGAGTGGGTTATGTGATTATTCCTAATATATTTACTCTTTTAGTGTCAGCAGCTCTTTGAGGTGGTGGAGAAAGGAGATATGAGGATTAGGTTAACAAGTTTTTAAAAGTGCAGTGAAAGTTTGTTGCCATATTTCAATGAGATATAGTAATGTCACATAGAACATTTGTTTATACATTTCAGAGCCCAGCAATACCATTTATTCATTTTCTGTGCTCTTAACAGTAATTATCACGTCTAAGACCTCGGTAGCCCTTACCAGTCTGAGTCAGACCTAAAACTTTGAAAATCAACCCATGATGTCCATTAGGATTGGTTTGCAACACCAGTAAGAATTAAATCAGAATCTATAAAATAAGAAATATACATGCATGCGTACACAGGACTGGCCTGGTGAAACAATCTGCGGATTAGTACCAGTTTGTGAAAAGTATGTTTTGCAGTGTCCTCTCTCCCTTTGTACACTTGATTTCTCTTTCAGAGTAGGCCTTTAGTTTTCTACCTTGAACACAATTTGAGTCTACTATCATTCCTATCTTTTAAAGCAAATGAGTTTTCCTTATCCCGTAAAATATTGGTGTTTTTTTCCCTAAGTTGACTTCCATGGCTACTTAGTGCTTTTTAGAACACAACATAATTGTATTATCTAGTGCGAAGTAAATTATCCATCTCCGTCCGATATGTTCATGTAATTATGGTGCTTTGAAAAGGGAGCCCCTTTTCAAGAGGCAATCTTCCCTAATGACATGTTTGCTTCCTTAAGTTTGGCACCTGCTTTCACTCAGAAAGCTACCAGCCCTGAAATGGAAAGTTAACCAGCCCTCTCCTTATCCTTTCCTTCCCTGAAATCTTTGATTGGTTCCCTATTTTTTACCTACCAAATAAATAAATGAATTCAAGTTAACATGCAACATAAGATACAATTTTTGTCTACGTTTTCATCTTAATATTTCCTGCCTCAACCTGAATGCTCCGTTTACCTGCTTATACCCCACAACTTCCTCCTTGCCCCTCAATAAACCAGTTAACTTTAAAAATCTCTGGCTGTACTAGAACTGCTCTCTGCCTGAAATGCCCTTTCTCTGTCACACTCACATGGCTAGCTCATGCTCATTAAAGACGTAGCAAAGGCATCCTCTTCAAGAAGAGGCCCCAAGGATATATATTTATTGATTTTTAGAGAGAAACATCTACCAGTTTTCTCCTGTACACATCCCAACCGAGGATTGAACCTGCAACCTAGGTAGGTTCCCCAATCCAGAATCGGTGTTCTGATCAAGCCATCCAGCCACAGCCCATCTTTATTAAGGCCTTTGGTGTACTGAATCCTGATTCTCTCTCATGAGACCACACAGGCTCTTCTGGGCTAGGGTCAATGAGTCATTTTCCCCCTTTTTTAGTTCTAGAATCAAGTTCAGGTTGCAGGGTGGTGAGGTGGGAGATGGTGTATGGAACCATTGGCATGTATTTGCTTAGTAGAATGACAAGCATTTCAAAGATTAAACATGTAAAATTCATAGCTATGTAGGAAGTAGCTACTGTCTGAGAACACTGAGCATCAACATAATTCAGTGTGTGTATTTCCTTATACCTTTTTTCTCCAGAGACTTAGCTTGCTGTATGTTCCATTAAATGCAGGCATATGAGCATTGATCTGATAACCAGAATTTTAAAATTCTGTATGATTTTACAGACAAATTAGGAAGCACTAAATGTACACTTATATAAGGTGTATTTAGAATATGAGATGGTAGTGAGATCTTGGTATTAGTATCTTTTGTCTCTGAATCCTTGTTTTGGAAATCTTATTTTCCTTAGAGTTTTTTCCTCAAATTGTGGGGTTCAGAACTAATATGTCAAGAATATGAAATACCTGCTCATCCTCCTGATTGAATATTTCAATTTCAAAAGACAGTCCTTGTTAACATTCCTGAGAGACTTTATGTCATTAAAAATAAATAAGCTATTCTAACTCAGCTGTATCTGCCAAGCAGCACTGTCAGCCCTGTTACTAGGAGAGTAACTAATTGGTAATTGGGCTCCATCAACGGCCTGATTTGCACTACAGAGGTAGAAATCATTACACTTCTTCATGCCCAGTGAGCACTTATTGAAAAACAGTAAAAAGAATGTGAAGACCTGCTTTTTAGAATGTCAATGAAAGTCCTCTTCCCACACGTCTGATTTATCTTTGGCAGTGTTTACCCTCTTTATCCTAATGCTCTTTTCCTGGAGGTGACTATTAACATAGGGCAGCCACCTGTTAGTCACATGCCAGCACATACTGTAGATCAAGAATTTCCGCACTGGCTGGTGTGGCTCAGTGGACTGAGCCCTGGCCTGCAAACCAAAGTATTGCTGGTTCGATTCCCAGTCAGAGCATGTGCCTGGGTTGCAGGCCAGGTCCCCAGTATGTGAGAGGTAACCATACATTGATGTTTCTTTCCCTCTCTCATTCCCTTCCCCTCTCTAAAAAATGAATAAATAAAAATCTTTAAAAAAAAAAAGAATTTCCCATGAGCTCCCACATTGAGGTTTATAATGTTTATTTTCAGGTAAATTCCATTAAGTGTCCTGTTTTACTTTTTTGTGTTTTTATCTGGGAAATCTGGGAGCACATTTGCAAGACTGGGAAGAATAATAAAGGTTAAGAATAACTGAGGAATTCTGTACAATAACAGAACAACTTAATTAGTGACTTGGTTAAAAGAAACTCCAGTGTACATAAGATCTTTGAAAATTTGTAAATTTTCATGTTTATTTCAAAATAGCTTGGGAAGGAGGTCTTATAAGCAGGCCTTATGGGCAAAGCAAATAAAAAATAGCAAGTAATAGGATTATTATGATGTTTTAGACTGCCTTTTCAGTACATTTGCACATTCTGGATGAAGTTCTGTAAAGCAATGGAGAAAATCATGTTAAAAGTGTGGAAGAACATCACTCAGATTGAATATAAAGTACTTTGTGGTTCCTTCAGCAGCAAGATGCTTTATACTTTGGTTGTTTCTTGGGTTAATTCTTCCTTTCCAGCACCTGGTATATGAAGTGACTTCACACCATGCCCAAGATGCGGGCCACCCACCAGCTACATGGCATGATAACTCTGCAGGCTGAACGACAGCCTTGATAATTATAGGGCCATGGATAATAGCCCCCCAGGGGTTCGCAGATCTTATGGCAATGGGTGTAGCTCCGCCTGCATTCTATACAGCAGATTCCTTCGTGATCCAGTCTAGGGTCGAATGTCATGCCTTCCCCTTCCTGCTGCTGTGAAATAAAAGAATAAAATTTGTGTTTTCTCCATAATGAGAACATTGTAACACATTGTTTTAAAATAAGATCCTGGATTTTTCACTACTACAAGAAATCAGTATTCTTGATTTTCTATAAGGAATTTTCAATCATAATTCGGAATTTCTTCTAACAAAAAGGAATTTACACCTACCTAATCTGTCACTGGCAGGAAGGTGAGTGTGTTTTTTGTTTTAATTTTATGGTAAAGTTTCTCCATGCTTTAAATGAGCTATGGTTACCACTCAATGGTGACTCATCTTGTTTTAAATAGGCAACAAAAAGGAATCATGATTCAAAAGCAGCATTTCTGCTCCTGCTAATTTTAAGTCACTGGCCACTGGGGCTGTCCTGTAGTGATGGCTTTCAGGTCTCCTGGGAGCACACTTTGATCCTCATTGATACAGGCTGAGGTTGCTATTCTAATTACACGAGTCATTTAACTTCTGCTGCTGTTTGAATGTCAGGGGTCTGTAACACTCAGGAAAAGGCACCATATAATGTATAAAAATTCCAGACCTTAAAACTACTTTCTAGTTTCTGGGTGCCATAATTAGAGTTACACAAACACAAAATCCTATCGATGTAAAAATTACCCACAAAACTTTTTCACCACTGTAGAGATCACAGAACTGGAAGGAACTTGCCAAAACCGTGTCAAATTTACCTGTGTGGCTTAACTATAGATAGATATCTAGGAGTATATTTTCTGTATCTTTAATATGGTATTGAATTACATCAAAAGCCCTTATTGCTAAGTAAGTCCTTTATTCAGTTTAAGCCTCTTTCCTGGAGGTAGCTGGACTCAGGCAGGTGCATCACCAAACACAGGCTTGAGCAAAATGAATTTAGCAGTCCGCTTTAAATTCACTTTTCTGGTCTAAAAAAGTTCACTCAATTTTCTTTTGGAGGGAGATGGTGCTTTTTATTAGGAAAATTTCAAACATACTGGAAGTGAAAATTGTACTGAACATGATCTAGATTTGACAATTGCTAACCTTTTGTCAAATTTGCTTGATAAAATTCTGAAATGAATTTAAAGAGAATTGAAGGTACTGTGACATTTGACCCATAAGTACATTAAAATGTACCTCCAAAATAGGAATATTTTCCTACACAACCATACTACCATTACCTGCCTAACAAAATTAACAATTCCTTCCTACCACCTGATAGAGCATATGTTCAGTTTTTGTCATCTCAATATTTACTGTCTTACTCTCTTACACCATTCTTTTATATTTTAGACTCCCTTTTTCTTTGCTTATCTCTTGAAATAGGTTTATCTGGGACAAATAAAGAAAACCACCTCGTTGATCATCATAGCCGACTCTGGGGCAGGGAGAGTCGAGCCTGTTGATTGAGACACTTCTTTATCTGGGGTTTCAGCAAACCTTGTTAGGATTAAAAAGTTGGGAAATTTCAGGTTGTTGCTCTAAAATACTTCTTAAATATGTGAAGGACTGATCATGGGGAGGTGTTTCTGCTTAAAGGTGGACATGAAGTAAAGGAAAAAAATTGATGTAATTGGAGTTTTTTGTAATATGGATAACTCAAGTCTGGAAGCCAGGCAGACAAAGTCAGCCTCCCAACCTGTAAGGGGGCTGATGCCTTTAGTCCCCAAACCAGATTCAGCTAACCCAGCCACCTGGGGAATAAACTATATTAAATTTTCTGTTTGTTTATTCAGATTTTATTTCCTTTTTTATCCTTTGAGTGAATGAAGTACTGTGGTATCCTAAGTAATCTGATGAGCCTTGGGTTGTTTAAAAAATACTTTTTGCTCTAAATATTTCTAAAATATATTAGTCTAAAGTGATAAGCTAGAAAATATACTTGCAATACATGCAACAGAATAGGTCTGAAGAGGTTACATAGGAAAAAAAATACACAAATAGCTTATCTGTATATGTAAAGATTTTCGATCATACATGTGATTAAAGAGGCATGGTAAAATAACCAAGAGATAAATTTTACACCCAAAAAAACTGGTAAAGTTTTTTTTTAAGTTTGATAATAAGTGAGTCCTTTTATTACTATTTGAAGACATGTAGGTGGCATAATTCCTTGGAAGACAATTTGGTATTCTCTATTAAAATAGAAAATTCCTATTTACCTTGGCCCAGCAGACCTACAAGTCAGTATTTATGTTAGATATATTCCCCTGTGTGTACAAGAGGTATAGTAAGACTAATAGCTAACACTGAGCAAATTGGTGGGTACTATGTGCCAAGCACTGTGCTAAGAACTTTGCCTCATTGATACCTTCCCATAACACTACTAGGCATGTGTATAGGTTGGATACTATTAACAGTATTTGTAAACAGGGACATTTACATGTCCACCAAAGTAGAACTAGTTAAGTTGCTGTGCATCTACCCACAGAATGTAATATGATGTGGACATTAAAATGAATGAGGTCGATCTATATAGGAGATACAGAACAATCTTCAAAATGCCGTACTGTAACTGGGAAGCAAGGTACTGGGGTTTTGTGTGATCTTTTGTGTTAAAATTGTATGTATGTGTACCCTGGCTGGTGTAGCTCAGTGGATTGAACTTGGGCCTGCGAACCAAAGGATCATCAGTTTGATTCCCAGCCAGGGCACATGCCTGGGTTACAGGCCAGGTCCCCAGTAGGGGGAGCGTTAGCCACACATTGTTTTTCTCCCTCTCTTTCTCCCTTCCCTTCTCTCTAAAATTAAATGAATAAAATCGTGTTTTTTTTTTTAATTGTGTGTGTGTGTTCTTTTGCAAAGAAACTGGCCAGGTAGCTACTGTTAACAGGTTGCTTTGAGGAGGGCTCTGAGATAGAAGGGAAACTCACTATTCATTGTATATCCTTTTATATTGTTTTTAAAAAATATATGCCATATATTGTTTTTTTCAATTGTAACCCTATCAAATAAATACTTATTTTTCTACTTCCTGCCAAGTGTAGTAATGGTAAATAATATTTTGTGGAAGATTTGAGATTTGAGAAGTGTTTGGCACGTTAGTGTCATCCTTCCAAACACCATTTCTCAATGTTTCAGTCTAAAGTGTTTTATTTGTGTATGACTCTGTCTCCAGACTGGACTGGGAGTCACTGAGGCCAGAAGTTCCTGCTTGTCTGTGTGCACAGGGCCTGGGAAAGTATGTTCTCAACAAATATCTGTTGAAGGGATGAATAAAGGGTAGGGGAAAAAATGCTTTCATTTCTGTGCTGCCCCTCAAGTACACCCTTGGAAACATTTTAAAATAAATTCCTGACTTGAATTTGTCTTTATAGATTTACTTGTGACTCAAGAAATGAGAGCACAAAAAATAACTTTGAATAAGGATTACAACCAATCAGGATTTTACACTACAGAGGCAATGCTTAAGTGTTCTTATCTACATCTATAAACCCTGCAACAAACAAATGAAGATGTATTTTTAAAATACTGAGTAAATGTCTCAGCTGAACACTAAATGCTCCTTTGAAGCCTCAACTAGAAACACCACCACTTCAGTGTTAGGGTTAATGCATTTGTCTGAGCACGTTGTGCAAACACCGGTACGCACATGGTAAGGGTTGTCTGGGTTGAAGCCTTCGGAATCCTCTTGGACACTGGGTCTGGTTTTGTTATTTGGTCTTCCAGGGCCTGGGTCACCCCGTGGTCCACTGCGTGGTCTTCTTGTGGTAGTTGTAACAATTTGTGTTACCAATTCTCTTTTTTCCCTCTGGATTTCTGAAAAAAAAAATGCTGCAAGTTAATTCCTTTATTTGAATAATTAAGGAAGTCCTATGTTTATCAGGGTGAAAAACATAAATAAGGGCACCCAAACACAGACATGACTAGATACCACTTAAATTTGTACCGATGATTTTTGTAATAATAAAGGAGGTTTTAGAGTCTTGGGTTAGTTAAACATACAGATAGCCAGAATTTGATTTTATAACACTAACTGACGCAAACATTGTAAAATAACTGACAAAAATCCATCCTCAATACCCTGTTTTATTTGCCTGACCCTACTGTAGGGGCTGAGAAAGTAAAATACCATTCATTGCCCTAGCCTCTGTGGTAATGAGGAGTGCCCAGTTTAGACATTTCTGTCCAGTGAGACATAGAATATGCTAGTGCAGTTCTGGGAAGGCTTTTGCTTTCTTGGAAAATGGGGACAGATATGGCCTCCTATGTCTTGTCTTCTTTTCTTGAATGTAGGTGTGATATCTGTGTTATGAGAGCCAAGTTGTGACCAGAAGTGATAGGCACAAGGGTGATGAGCCAGCATGCTATGGGAAGAAAAATTGTAAGCTATAAAGAAATATGATGATATCACTGAGTAGCTGATAATGCCAGAAACCTATCTCCAGACTTCTGGCTATGTAAGAAAAAAATTAAAAAATCAACCTGTATTTGCTGAAACCACTGTTGATCATATATTGTTACTTACAGTCCTATGCATTCCTAATAGGGTGATTATACATGTATAATACTTTACAGTTTTCAGGGGATTTATTATCTTGATTGATTCTTTTAAAAATCCTGTGGAGTAGGAAAAAGCAGATACTTTTTTAATAAGGGCATCAGGCTCCAGAAAGACCAAGATCATAGAATGAACGGCAGGCATAGGAGCTGAAGGTGAGCTTCTCTGACGTCCAGCTGAGTTCTCTGGTGCACCACCCCTCCTCAGGCATCCCACAGCATGACCTGCAGCTACTGAGTAATGATGAAAAATAGCACACAGCCTGGACTCTGGTGTCTCTCTGAGCCTCAGTTTGTTCATCTGTAAAATGGGGAAAATAATAGTATCTAATTCCCAAGGTAGTGATAGAGTTAATGAGCAATTTGTGTGTGTTTTAGCATAGTGTTTGCAAATGTTAGGTTATTTAGGAAATCTTATGCTATTTATGAGAACTTAGACATGCATTATAGCCATAGATAGCTTCTTGGTTTCTGAAGTATGGTTGGAGAGGCAACAGGGAGACCTGGATTCAAATCTCAACTCCTCTTCTTTTAACTGAATGACCTCAGACAAGTTATTTAATCTCTGTGAACCTTAGTTTCTTCATCCATAAAATGGGAATATTAGTAGTTACCCAGACAGTTGTTGGTAAAAATTAAATGAGGCCCAGATGTAAAGCTCTAGGACAGTACCTGGCACACAGCCAGAGCTCAGCAGATATCAGCTCTTGCCCTTCTCTTCGACCTTGTCTAGCCATCACTCATGGTGTCTCTGATAATACAACTATGTGACACTGATGACCTGCCAGCTTCAAGATCCAAAGGTAAGGGTAGCTGGACCCCTGGAGTCGGGGGGCTTAGAATTGGGTGGTGGGGAGCCAAGCATCCTTAGAGGAGGTTTTATTTTTAAAAATTTATTCTAAAATATGACTACATTTATGAGATTGGAAAAAATCCCATTCAAAAATTTTATTTTAAATTATAATTGACAGTATTATATTAGTTTCAGGTGTACAACACAGTGATTCAACATTTATATGGGGATGGACCCAAAAAACCAGGAATTTATTTATAAAAAATTGTGTATTTATTTTTACATGTTTTAACTTCAGTCACCTTCAAGGTACTCTCTATTTGATGCAATACACCTAGTGAGATGCTTTTATCTTGCTCAGAACAGTTTTTGAACTCATTGATTTTGATGCCTTTTAAGTGCTTCTGCCATTTTTTGTTTCGCCTCTTACACATTGGCAAAACGTTTCCCTTTGAGAACTTTTTTCATCCAAGGAAACAAAAAAAAGTTGCTCAGGGTGAGATTGGGTGAATAAGGAGGGTGGAGCACAAGGATCATGCCATTTTTGGTCAAAAACTGCTGAACACAGACTGATGTGGGCATGTGAGCTCGTAAATCACCCATCGTTAAATGGGCAAACACTTTGAAAGTGTCTGCAAAAAACAAACAAACAAAAAAAACTTTGCTGAAGCCGAGTGCAGCCTCTCACAACAGTGCCAGCTGGTACACTGATACAGATGGGTTCCTAGAACACTCACCTAGTGAGAGAAGTATGCAAGGGGCCCAGCCTCCAGAAGACAATTTCAGTCTTTTGGGGTCTCCTCTCATACCTTACAAAGGTAAATAAATCTAGTAATCATCTGTTACCATACATAGTTAATACATAAAATCCCTTATTTTCAGTGTCTCTTGATATTCTATCATATGGCTATACCAACATTGACTTAATCCTTTTCAAATCTGGAGGGCAAATTACTTTGGTGATTTCCCCTTCTCTGGTGTTGGATATAATGTGTGTAATTCTTGTATGGATGTTATAGTGATTGCATACTTACGATGTGATCATGCTGTTGGTCTGGGAGGGGACATGGCACATCTTGAATGTAGGAAACAAGCCCTTTCCCAAGGTACTCATGCTAACAGTAATCCTGGCACTACCAGCACTGTCTTACCAAATCCACCCCTTGTCCTACTGTTATATTACCATAGCATCTGTATCTTGCCATATTAATTTTCTTATTTTAATTTTATGTTTATTGCTGTCTCCTGTTGCTACAATGTAAAACACCTGAGGGCTTGTATTCTTGTCTATTTTGTTCACCAATGCATTCCAAGTGCTTGGAACAAGTAAATGGCACATAATAAGTGTCTAATAAATGTTGAATGAATGAATGAATGAATGAACTCTCTGTGTAAGAGGCTTGTCCTCAAACAGAAAGTGCTTAGGGAGAGTGGTTATCCATGGTAGCAGAGTTGCAAACTTTTGTCCCTGACTGGAAAAGATGACAAGGTATTGGAGAAGTAGTTCCTGGGTAGTGGAAAGCAAGAAGGCCTCTTCCATGGGGAGGCAGGTGGGAATTGAAAGCGAGAACCTGGCAAGCAGCCACAGAATCGTGAGTTTTGACCACCCACTGGGCAGCAGGATGGCAACAGCAACTGTCCATTTGGCAGCCTATCTCCAGCCTCCTGCAGTTGTGACAGACACTGCTCGTGGTTTTCTTTCCTACTGAGCCTGTTTGTGGCCTCAGGATCCCCTTAACCCATTCTTCCAGGCAGCCCTGGCCGGTGGCATATAAATATAATCCTACTTGTTGTGCCTGGGCTGGAAAGTAACCATCTTATTCAAGCTCTAGGACAGAATAAGACTTGTGAACTATAGGAATAAGTTAGCCAGGGCAGAATCAGAAGCCTGGGCTTTCTAAGCCTGCTGACGTTTTTAAAAGAAATTGTGATAAAATATACATAACATTTACCATTTTGACAATTTTCAGGGTATAGTTCATTGGCATAAAGTACATTCATATTGCTAGGCAACCATCTATCTCCAGAATATTTTTCATCTTACAGAACTGAAACTCTGTACTCACTAATAAGAACTGCCCATTCCTGTACCCTCGACCCCCGCCTGGTTTTAATGTCTACATATTTTTTTATTTCCATGTGGCTCTCTCTTAGTGTTCAGTAAAATCTTTCAGAAAGCATAGCCTACCTCATCTGTGCTAGGAGAAAGGCCTATTTTCCACACTTGAGTCGGAGCTACAGAGTGGGCCTTTGGGAGGCCAAAGGGGTGACTGTGGTGGAAATCAAGAGTGAGAGCAGCCCTGGGGACATGTGGGACTACAGGAAAGAGACTGGCTCGTAGGGTTCACCTGCCCTTCACTACCTGGAAATAGCTAGAAGGTTTGCTCCAACCTAGCTCAGAACCTCAGGGGCCCCTCATTTATTTTCATGGAACTTGGAGGCTGATACTTGAGCCTTGAACTTAAAGAATCTCAGTGCATGCCCACAGCAGCTTTTGGCAATCCCATTCTTCTAGGTTTGAACATAATAAAGATTTGGCAGTATCATAACTTCTTACTCCCTTGCTCTAGGAATAAAAAAAAAGTAAAATTGGAAAGTGCAAATAACTGAATGAAGCGGCAGAGCAGAAAGAAGTGGGAGTGTCATCAGTAAAACCCGCAGGTACTGCAGTGGCTTCTGACTCCCTGGCCTGCTTCCTGCTAACCTGCTGCTCTGTCCCTTCCCGACAACGTTGGTGGCCGTCATGCTCCTCTCTGATCTCTCATGCCAGTTACTGAGAGACTGTGCCACTGCACCCTGTGTCCTCATTCAGCTCAGGCCTGTGGAGGGATTCCCAGGAATCTCATGTGGACAAGAAAATACCAAGCATTGTTAAGAGAATTTAAATGTTACCCTCGCTGGTGTGGCTCAGTGGATTGAGCACCAGACTGAGAAGCAAGTGGTTACTGGTTTGATTACCAATCAGGGCACATGCCTGGGTTGTAGGCCAGGTCCACAGTAAGGGGGTGCATGAGAGGCAACTACACATTGATGTTTCCCTCCCTTTCTTTCTTTCTCCCTCCCTTTCCCTCTCTAAAAATAAATAAATGAAATATTTTTGAAAAAAAGAGAGAATTTAAATGTTACCTTTTGGATATGTTGGTTTAAGCCAGAAAATAGGAAGGTCACCACAGAGTTCAATGACTTTAGAACTCAAGAAGCTGCTATCCTTCAGGGGCTGGTCTCCAGCCACCCAGATAAGAGAATTTTCTTCATACTTAACAGGCATGATCTTGCCTTCCTGTAAGTGAAAATGAAATGCACTAAGCAAGAAGGCAGTGGAATATGCTGTGTATTAAGATTCATGTGTGGGTAAAAGATTACTTTGCTTTGTAAAACTTAACGAAAAATCTGTGTGTATGCATATGCGCCCCCCTATACACACACTTGAAGGCTCTAATCTCTTCTCTTTGTAGCTGTCTTCACAATACTCAGCACCTGCTCCTCACACTTGCCTTGGGAGAACTGGAATGTGAGAATATGAGTGTCCTGAGTAGAAGTGAAAATTACTTGATACCAACTTTGAGCTCTAGGTTAATGTGATGTTTTTGATCAAAGATGTTTTTGAGGAAAAGCAATTGAATGACCCTGGAATCATACAAAGGATAGAGGAACCCTCCATTTGAAGTGAAAATCCTTTGGGGTTTTATACTGAACAATGGAAAAAGCAAGTGATTGGTTCTTTAATGTTTTCAGTTCAAAGTATTTAACATAAACCATTTCTACATTTCCCAGCTATCACAAAACATATTTCAGATGTTCTTTGCATCAAGCACACCACTGAGATTTCAAAGCTAAACCCTGGATTTTCTTTTGCAGCGCGATGCTGAGAGTGGTTTGATAACCCAGGAGACAAATTTATCTTGCCAGGTTGTTCCTTTCATGTATTTATTAGTTTGCAATAGTTTGGAGAAATTAAAATGTTTTCTCTTTATTTTTAGCTAAAGCAGTACTTCATTTATGCTTTCTCCCCCAGGCTTATGGCTGCATTAGAACAACTCAAAGTTATGGGAGAAGCGAACACTCAGGTAACCCACTTATTTATCTTAAATTAAATGGCTCCATCCAGGAAATGAATGCTCTTTGGATATAATAGCTTTTTAAAGTTATACAAAACTGATGAAAAATTTATAAGAGCATGCAATGCATAAATCTGCCCCATCATAATCTAAAGTGTGTGGGGATAGAATGGGGTGATAGGGATAATGCCTATCTATGCATCCTGTGAGCCAGGAATGTTAACAAGCTTGTGGCACATATTTTCAGTTGCCTACCCAATCTCATTTCTCCCTCCCTTTCCTAACAACACAATCCTGCTTTTGTTTGAGGCAACAATGTGCCCGGTCCCAGGAGAGACACTTGCTTTCTCAGACTCTCCAGAAGCTATGGGTGCCTGTGTGACCAGTTTTAGACATGAGGTCCATGCTGAAGGACTTTGGGGAGCTGAGAAGCCTTCTGCTTTTCCTAATCAAAGGGAAGTCATGGTTGGCAGTGCTCAGCTTCTTCCTGACTCCTTTCTTGAATGTATGGTTGATGTTAGGAGCTGGAAGGAAAGCCCAAAAAGTCAGAGATGCTGGAAACTGAGCCAATGCCTGTAGCTGCCTACCTCCACTTCGCTTACTGTGGAGAAAACAGAGCCTTATTTGTTTCGGTCTCTCTGAGAGCAGTTTTCTGTTACTGACAGCCAAACACATTCTTGCTTAACACAAACATAGTGTCCGAATGGGGTTTTGTCCATCAGAGGATCCACCATGTACAATATAAACAACAAAACCCAAGAAAAATAATCCACTCTTATGGCCTAAGAAAAGAATCAGATGCAGACAAAATTTAAATACAAGCTATTCACCACAGGGAATTATTTCTGTATTCAAAAAATTATTTTGAATCATTATTTTAATTGATGAAAAGTTTAAGATACCTGAGTATTCAAGAGCAGCTTTTAAAATTATAATCATATGATGACACATAATACACCCATTCTAATCTATATTTTAGAAGAACTAAAGTTAAATGAAAATGAGAATGTACAATACAAAAATTCAGTTATGAAAAGAATATCATGCGTACTTACACATGAGAAAATTCACCAAAATGCTAACATTAGCTACCTGTGGATCATGCAATTGTGAGTGATTTTCTTCTCTGTTCTTTTATGTATTTCTCAAATTTTCTACAATGACAAAGTACTGTTTTTAAAAATGAGAAAACATTTTTTGAGAAGAATTATTTTTAAGAAACCCAGAATATGTATTGCAAACATACGGTTAGCTCTTGGTCAGCTCTGATTGGGGAGTTGGTGCTTGTGGAAGGCAGGAGAGAATGAGTTCCATGTCTACTTACAGGGATGATGTCAAGAATTACAGTTCATCACCAAAAGCTTCATAACAGAAACTGAGTGATAGGACTAAAAAATAAGGGTGATGCAGTAAGAGCAGGTCAAACAAAGGTCAGGACAGAGGAGATCTGTGTCTCCTTGTTATACTCTGCACTGTGGCTTCGCAGTGAGATTGTGGCCTTCCATTCTGAAGGGCATAGCTTCTGAGGAACAGACTGGAACAGGATCAGCGGAGAATGACCGGAGCCATGAAGGTCCAGAACCTTCTCACAGGACGAATGACTGGGGAAACTGGGAGTAGGAAAAAAAACTCACGGTTTGTTTTTAACTTTTGTTTTGTTTTGTGTTTGAAAACACTTCCCACTGCTGCTCCTATGAGGGCAAACAATCAGGCAGTTTCCAGGCACCTTTGCTTACCCTTATTTTTTCTTGTTTGCCTTGAGGGAGATGATACTGGCTTCGCCTCCCTCTCAGGGAGACTGGAAGGACCAAAGGTGATCATAATAAAATTAATAATTATAGAAGTAGCCATCTACTCATTATCTAGAGGTTCCAGGGCCATGGGGACAATATGTGTACCCCTAGTTTGTAGATGACAAAACTGAGGCTCAGAGTTGAAGCCACATCCACAACCAGTGTCAGAGCTGGGATTTGAACCTACATCTTTCTGATTGTAAAGTCCATTTTCTTTCCACCAGATGCTACCACAACTCAGATGGAAGACAATAATGAATATGACCGTTTTGTAAGCCTTACAGTATCAAATAAATGTAAGATATTATTGTTAAATGTGTCTTTAGAACTCTGTGTGCAGTTCTTAAAATAAATGCTTATAAAATTAAGCTCAAAGGCAAGTTATTAATAATAAATGGGAGAGTTATGCTTTTTTAAAAAACTCACAAATTTGACACATGGAAGAAAAATTTGATATATGTTGAGTAGCTAGCTTCATTGGGTTGAACTTGAACCAATGGGAAAAATTGTGGGGGAGCCATCTCAGCTCAGTGTAAGGCAGAACATTTAGAACTACCTCCCATGAAGTTGCCTGACACACAGGTGAGGGAGCAAGATGCCCAGTGGCATCTTTACAGCAGGAGCTGGGTACAAAGCTGTCCGGGATTTTCAGGAGGAATTCCCACACTGAGTGGAACTGAGGCTTAGCACTCTCCCAAGGCCCCTCTGATTCAAAGTCCTTTATGTTGTCCTAATCACACTGATCAGGAAGTTCCCTGTCCTCAGGCAAATATGGGCCATGTGAGACCAAGCCCCTTTAAGTACTTTAAAATACGGTTTTCCAAAATCTTTAAATATGCTACATCATGTAAGAATGATCATTTAGTAACAACCAGAAGGGCCAAAATAGTTTAAATTCCTTTAGCAGAGAAGAACTAGAATTCATGCTCTGGTCTCAAACCTATCCAGGAACTGGAGACAGAAAGGGCTGTGCCTCCAAACAACATCTGCCAAAGACCCTGGCTGTCTGGAACCTGCCGGTACCCACCAGTTCGGAGGTGATGCTCTGCTTGGCCACGGTGCCCACCTCAGGAACACGAGCCTTCACCTGTGCTTTGATGTAGCACTTCTCTCCTCCAGCAAAACGAATTCCTGTGATACCCTAGGAAATGAAATAAATGTTTATCCATCCATTTATCTATCCATTCATTTCTTCAATGTACTGAGTGTCTACTGCAAGCCAGGTACTGTTCTAGGTACTGGGTGTAGGGATGAACAACACGGAATCTGCCATCCTGGAGTACAACTTTTAGTGTTATTAACCAAAAATTAAAAATTGAGATAAAGTCAGGTAGTATTAACTGCTATGGAGAACATAAATCAGAGAGGGAGATGGAAATGACTTTTATCAGTGTGGGCAGGGGAGGCCTCTGCCAGGGGTGGCATTTGAGCTGCAACGGAGTATGTTAACTGTTCCATCTCTCCCTCAAGCTCAGATGGAAGGCCATCGCTTCTATGCAGATCTCTCTGATTATCCTGGGTAAGGGGGCTCCTTTCCTCTGACTTCCTTAAGCCCCCGCCCCCCAACATCTTTATCCCTCCTTGGGCTCTTAGTTCTCAGTGCCTGGCTGGTAGCACCTTGTGAATGTTAGCTCAGTTACAAGCTTCTTGAGACCACTATCTGAATTTTTTACTTTTTGGCGATCCCACAAAGATTGTCAAACAATGTTGGTCCAGTGAATTAATTCCATAAATTCAGATTTTTCCTAAATTACCAAGCCGAGTAAATTGTAAAGCTTTCTACAACACCAGGAGCTGAACTTTGCTTCGAGGCCTTACCCAAAAAAGGACTTGGATGATTTGTTTATGTCCCCTGTGAGAAGGAAAGTGTGTCGTCTCTCGTCTGCCTGGGGATGAGCCTCAAGGGGATGCTCAGCCTCAGGCTCCAGCCTTGGGTGACAGCCCAGTGCTGATTCTGCCCCCGGAGTCCATCAGGCACAGCAGTGTGTTCTGGCCCCAGAGAGTCGATGTTCTCCCTGCTGGTTAGCATCATGACTAGTAAGTGGCCAAAACAGTGTTGAAGGTCTACAAATTTTATGCCATAATAAGGTACATGACAACACAGATCTGGACATCTGAACTTGTCAATATTCTGTTGAGTTCAGACAAATGTCAGGAAGCTAAGAACCTATTCCAATGCGAATGCTGAGGAATGAGAAAAGAAAAACATTTAGAAATCCAGGGGTCCTGGCTCAGGATTCAGCCATCTTAAATGAAGAAATAAGTTGAGTGTAAATCATGCGTGAGAATATTCATGGAAAGTTATACCATCTCAGAATCTTTTATAAGTGGGTAGGTGACAGACAAGAGAACAGGAAGGAAAGGCTCATTCTTCCTGAAGCTCCTCATGGATTTGCCTTGCAGACTAATTGGCCAAGTGCACACATGTAACACATTTCACTTATTTCTCCCAGCACCACCTCTCACCCAGAGAGAGGTGGTGGCATAATGTCCACTTTACAGAGGTAACTGTAGAGGTTTCCGACTCACTGCACCAAAGTCACCTGGAAGGAATTTAAAAACACAGCTGCTGGGGCCTCTCCCCAGAGATTCATGTAACTGGCCCAGGGAGACACCCAGTCATTGCTATGCTTAAAAGCTCCCCGTGTGTTTATAATGTGCAGCTAGCTTGAGGACCACCAGTTCCAGGGGAAAGGAACTTGTTCAGGGTAATAAAGTTTTTACGTGACTAAAACAGTCTGCTATAGGCTGAAGGTTCATGTCCTCCCCAAATTCATATGTGTTTCAACATATGTTGTGGTATTTGGAGGTGGTGTCTTTGGGAGGTGACTGAGTTATAAGGGTAAAGCCCTCATGAATGGTATTAGCGCCCTTACAAAAGGGATCCCAGAGAGCTCCCTCATCTGTTGTGTTATGTGAGGACACAGTGAGAAAAGACAGCCCTCTATGAATCAGAAAGCAGGCCCTCACTAGTCACCTACTCTGCCAGTGCCTTAATCTTGAACTTTTGAGCTTCCAGAACTGTGAGAAACAAATTTCTGTTTAGAAGTCATCTAGTCTATGGTAATTTGTTATAGCAGCTTGAGTGAACCAAAACACAGCCTTTAGATCCAAGTTTATTCTATACCAGTGGCTGACACTTTACCTTGCATCAAACACACCAGGAAGGCTTGTTCAAAGAAACAGAGTGTTGGGCCTCACCCCCAGGATTTCTGATTCAGTAGGTCTGGAGTGAGGGCTAAACTTCATTTCTAACAAGCTCTTAGGTGATTCTGTTGCTGCTGGTCTAAGGAATACACTCTGACAACCACTGCTCTCTATGGGGCTATGTCCTGAAGCTCTATGCTCTTATTCTGCATGTAAATCTAGGGCTCATGGTTTGAAAAACAGAAGACAAGGATGAGAGATTATTGCCCCACTATGTGATCTGTTCTTTTACTTCAAATCCTCAATGTCCTCTGAATGTGAGATGCAAGGGAGGAAACACCACATAACCATTACCATATCCCCAAAGGAGAGAATTGACTCTATTGAAGGATTCACAGCCTGGATTGTGAATCAAGTATTGAGTTAGTTCTGACTGCACAGTGCAAAGAGGACTAGAACAACCTAGGGATGGGTCCTGTGGGAAGGAATTCACACGCAATAACCACCATGTCTAGCTACAAATCCATATCAAGCAGCCAGATATATTAAGAGATTAAACAAAGGGAACAAAAAGCAGAATAATGTCAAGCAAATCTTTTGTTTTTATAAACAAATTAGGTCTTGGAAGCTGGTGATAATGAAATTTGCTAACAAAGATAATGAGTGAAGAGTCCAATGACCTAACATTCTTTTAAGAGTTAGGTAATCTCATTTTAGCCACATATTTTTTCTTTCTAGGGGATCTCATCTATTTCTGTGGCTTAAACCAGAAGTTCCCAAGGGCAAGGGGTCCTACCCACAAGGGGGCACTACAGAAGTCTTCGAGGGAGTTTTTGTTGTCACAAAGATTGGCAGCTCTCCTGGTCTTTAGTGGTCATGACCCAAGGATGCTGGTCCCAGTTAGCCTGGGAAGGTCCTAAAGAACTAAGAGCCTTGGGTCCTGGGTGAAAACCCTGATTGGAAGTACCTGTGCCTAGAACCTAACACCAAAACACAAAGTGATTTTTGGAATAGTTTTAATGTACAATGATTTTCCTAGGAAAGCAATTACTGTGAAAATGGAGAGACAATGGCACTTTTGTTCACTGTTTGAAAAAAATTACTTGGCATATAATTTGCCAAAACACACCACTCACTTAGGCCTGTCTGTGTTTTCAGCTGTGCCACTGACAGCGATTCAACCCTGGGAGCAAAAATATAACTTTCATTTCATTTTTCCTTTATGTTATGGTTGGGGGCCATATTGAGTTTTGAAATCTCTATCTTTTTATCTCCTCTAGTTTTTTAAATAAAAAATTTCAAATATACACACAGTTGAAAAAATTGTATAGTGAACACCCATATATACCCACCAGTTTATTCTATCTTGATGTTTAACCAAGATTTTTGTCATATAAAGGGGTCATTAGGTCTGAGAGGATTGGTATAAACCAACAATTCGGGTGCTTTCGAGGATATCACTTTCTAGAATATAACTCATACACTATGAACAAACCCAGTTTTTGTACTCCTTGGGGTACTGACAAAGACTCCTCGACCCAACTCCTGTCAGGCTCCTCTGAATCCTCTTGTCGACCAGGCCCTGACCTTCTGCTCTGTCTTGGCCCGCTCTTTCCAATTTTGCAAGAATACTGCTGGGTCAGCTTGGTCTGACCACCCTCAATATCTGATCACCTTGGCCTACCTTCCCTTAGCAAAAATCCTGCTAGGTCAGTTTAGCAAAGAACTGCTCTATCTCTTAGTAATTTTCTATCTACCAGCACTCCCAGTCTGGCTATAAATCCCCATTTTTTTTTATTGTATTCTGAGTTGAGCCCAATCTCTCTCCTCTAATACAAAACCCCACTGCAATAGCTCTTCTTGAATAAAACCTGCCTTACTTTCTTTAACAAGTGTCCTGAATAATTTTTTCTTTAACAATGTAGAGCCTGGAGCCCTTTGTTCGATGTTATTCCCTCTCAGAATGTTCTTTGTTCCATCAGTTCTACTAACGTCTTGGTGGGGTCCTGGATTAGCAGGGGAGACTGTTCACTTACAATTCAGAAACTTTTCTAATCTGGTCCCACCTACATCCCCATCCGCTCCCCACCTTCAGCGACATAGGGCCACTTAGAACTTCAGAGCAGGCCTGTGAATTTGTATTCAGTAATCTTCCCTGAGCCTGGGAAAGCCCTGTCCCTCCTTTTCTGCAGGTTGAAATCCTAATCATTCTTCAAGACCTGATTCAGCTGTCACCCCCTCAGTAAAGCCTGCTGCAACTCCCTGTTCAGCAGCAATGGCCTCCCTCTGGACTGGAATAGGAGGTCCTTGAGGCAGGTAGCAGGTGTGTCGGTCATCTTTGCATCCCCTGTGCTATCGCCATCCCTTGCACACATTAGGCCCCAATAAATGCTTCTTGAATTTGGTTTAAAATATAGGAGACTTATGCAGTTACCACAATGGCAGATTCATGTGTTTTCAAAGTCCAGGCTTGTTTAAACCCGTAACAGGTTTTATCCATAAGGTAAAAAAAAAAAGGTTTTACTCACCAGTTCTGACTTAGAGAAATGTGGAAGCTATCAAAGAGAATTGATCAGTTTATAAAATATTTGTGGCTCTTTTGGCTTAGGAGAACAAAACACAATCAATACCATTATTAAATCCAAAGAATTATAAAACAGATATGTAGGCTTGGGATTAAAATACTTTAAAACTATATTTATTCATCTGTGTAGCTACCTTTGCATATCTTGGTATTTTGGCACATCATAGGTATTCAACTTTGTCTTGGATTGAATAATATGTGCGCGGGAGTCACATTTTGCAATTTTATATTGAACAGTACAAAGAAAACTTCTTTTACCTTGTTTTGCATCTTGCAGTAAAAACTTTTAATAGGCCCAAATAAATCGTCCTTGTGCATTGACCAGAAACATTTGCAAAGCAATGACTAATTGAAATGCAGCTGGGCACATATAGGGCTGCAGAGCCTGTCCCCAGGGCAGAGCCCACTCTGAACATAGTAGTCAGTCCTCCTCCTCATCAAATAATATCTACCATCACCATGGCTCTAACGTTAGCATCTGTTCGGTATGCAAAAGGGTTTGTGGAGTGTGTCTTGGTATTAACAAGGGGGTTCTTTCATTCAAATGAAAAGCATCTCTAGTTTTCCTTGTCAATCAAAAGAAGACGGGTCATGAGATGTTTGTGAGCCAATAAATGCTCAGAAAGACATTATTCTCAAGTGCCTTTTTTTTTTTCATTATGAAGGCTCACCTACTCCAGCTACAGGTTTAACAGAAGAGCACAAATACCGATACCTCTTACCTATCTTAGAACATGAGAAAGAAGAAACTATTTATGCTGGCCAGCAGGAAAGCAGGCTGGGAGTGACATTTGGTTTGCAGATGTCCACTGAAGCATGGATGCTTAGCTTAATGTCTCAAATTACCTGCAAACTGAATTTTTGAAAACAAACATGTCCACCTTTTTCAAAAGAGACTAGAATGTATCCACAATAGGCAGTAGTCAGAAAACATATGATGTAATAGGGGGTTTTCTCCATGCTAATTTTCTAGGTTAAATTAGAAACCTAAAAAATTGAGAAAAGCATATAAACAGGAGCTAACTGTATTTAATGAGATTATTAGGTCATTTAACCCCCCCTCCTCTCTGTAAATTCAAAAAAAGACTTTGCAGCACTCTCAGATAGTTTGAGTATTTTATTCACTGTGTTATAGAAAGCTGTTTGGAAGGAAATAGCTTTTTCATGTGTTTCTGCCAAGACTTTACATGGTTCCAAGAGCCTGTTCTTTTCAATGCCAAGGTGTTGTTTTCCTCATTTTGAAAATATTAAAAACAAAGAGTGATCCTTTCTCAGAGAGAATCTGCTGCATGACATACGTGGTGGAGCAGCGGTGCTGTGATTGGCTGTAAAAAACAGTTACCATTTGGATATGTGTGAGATATGCTGCTTCTCTTTGAATTAGAAAAGTCTCCCAGGCTTGCCTGGTTAAACTCTCTAAATGCAGGAAATATACTTACATTCTGGAAATCATTAATTTCGATTGCTTCTTCAGCTCCATTTCCCATTTTAAAGGTCTCCAGGTTGTTCCCAGCATCTATTTCCATGGACCCATCTTGAAGTTTCCCATTGATACTCATGGTGTAATGGACATTGTAAATCTGGAGTAAACATAAGAGTAGCAACACTCTCCTTTTAGAGCAATTCAAGGATTATCTTTTGATATGAAGTGTATAAGTTAACTTTCGTATTTGTCAGAATACACTGAATCATCCTTGAGAGTAATGCATTGTTATATGAGAACTTCATCCACGTACCAATCACTTAATACAATGATTTCTTTAGAAGTACCTCAAAAAATAAAAGTAAAACATTGGATATTCTCTGACATTAATTCAAATAGCTCAGTTATTCTCAGTCCTGGCTGTGTATAGAAGCATGGAGTGGAATCTTCAGCTACCATGCCTGGGTATTCAGTCAAATCAGAACCTATGGATTTGGGGCTTGGGCAAAGATCTTTCTTTTTTTTTAAAGGACAATTCTTCCCTGGCTGGTGTGGCTCAGTGGACTGAGTGCCAGCCTGCAAACCAAAGGGTCACAAGTTCAATTCCCAATCAGGGCACACGCCTGGGTTGCGGGCCAGATCTCCAGTAGGGGGCGTGTGAGAGGCAACCGATCAATATATCTCTTGCACATTGATGTTTCTCTCCCTCTCTTTCTTCCTTCCTTTCCTTCTCTCTAAAAATAAGTAAATAAAAAATTTAAAAAAAGGACAATTCTATGCAGCCAAAGTTGAGACCTGTTGATGGATAAGTAGAAATCGACAAGGCAGAGGGCTAACTGGGCTATTAACTGAACAAGTCTGCAGAGGCACCTCAATTTGAAAGGTTTTAAAAACCTTTTGGTTAAGATTTGGCATGAATGTTTTATAAAGTAAGGACTGCAGATAGGGCTGGGATTTGCCTGACATAGAGCAGCATTTGCAGAAAGCAAGGTCAATGTGCACATCTGTTTCAGTTCAAAACGGGAGTTACTCATTTTAATGACCCTGTGGGACAGGTATGGGGTTGTAGGGCATTTTGTTATGAGGAGAGAGACTTGGCACTATAGAAGGGCACTGGTCCAGGAATCAGAAAGACAGGTGGCTGTACCGCTTATCCCTGGGTCTTGGGAGTGGCCTTGAGTATAAAATGAAGAAGATGAACCTCAGAGGTGGTTTTTCATTTATGTCTTTAAAGACGGAGGTGGCCCAGAGGCGAAGGTGACAGAGCAGGTGGGACTGAGTCTCCTTTCTCCCGTCCATCTACAATGTAAGCAGAGTGGCTCGGCTTCTGTTTTACGTATTAGATTTCTGACTAAAATCTTAAGAAAAATTCTTCCATTAGATATATTTTTAAAAAAAGCTTACCACTAAATTAGATGGTCCAAAGCACTCTCTTGGTTTAGACATCTTGTTGGTACTCTAGTTCAAAATCTTATTCACACCCTGCTCCTGCTCAGTGTGCTGCTGCCCTGCTAGAACTTTCTCTGAGTTATGGACTATAGGAGTGCTTCTTTTCTTATTTTTTCTGACTTAGAGGCATATGTATATATATATCTTACATATTATATATTTCATATGATATGCAATATATACATTCTTTAAAGGGGAAAGAGTGGAAACTGATGAAAGACATTTACTCCTTCATGTCAGGTTAGTAGCTCAGAACCGCAAATAACTCGGTTTCGATTCAAGTCTGATTTCTTCCCTCATTATGAAGAACGTGACATGGACACACACTGGATAAGGATCTGTAGTTATTGGATCATTACTTGTAGAAAACTCATTATTACAAGACCCTACAGGGCACGATTTTATTTCTTCAGTGGAGATGTAGAAATGGCTTTGCTAGTCAGCACCCTTTCAGACCTCAGCCTTCCTTTAGTGGAACAGAAGATAACTGGCATGCCTTCTCAGCCAGCTCAGCTCAACTCTATCTTGGTGCCCCTGCAACCCTCCTTCTGCTGAACTTCAATTCCTGCAGTGCACCGTCTCCCAAGCTAGCCTGAGCCTGAAGTCCACTTCTAGGGGTTCTGTTTAGAGCTGGAGTGGAGCCCACCAACCTGTTTTTACATTGTGATGCAGGTGGTCTGTATGATCAGCCCAGTTTGGGAAACCTGTTTTCTTTGGCTCAGCCAGTGCTTCTGCAAGGAAGGTTTAGAGAGCAGACTCTGTTTTGTCTCTGTGCTCCCTGAGCAGCTCCTATTCACATGGGTTAATTATGACCATCAACAGGAGCTTGGCAACAACATCCATGTGAGTTCCTTCTGGCTCGGGTCCTTCACTCAGGCTACAAGAGGCTCTTTTTTGGGGGATAGCATAAGCTTTCACAAGTGAAGTAATGCAAAATTTAAGAAATTAATGGTTTTCACCTTTTTAGCAGCTCTAACGCAGACAAGATTGTGACACTAGGAGAATGGTTTATCATTCTAATTTCACTTTCCTTCACCACCACCTGTTGTCGCCTTCCTTCCAGCAAAAGCTCCCTGACTACATATGGGTATTGCATCCTTTCTACTGTAGCTCCATCTTGTCTTTTATAAGCAGTGCACAGCCTGCATGGGTAGCAGTGGGAGGTCTGCACCCTCCTGAAGCGATGAGGCAGTGGTGGTAAACAGACTGAAATGATTTTCAAAGTACTGAGCCCTGAGCTCAGAAGGAGGCTGGGCTGCTGGAGCAGTAATCACATTATTTCCTCTAAAGTGATGGAGCTGCTGACACCTAAGGCTATTTCTATCCAACTACAGTGAAGTTATTATTTGCCAAAATTCTGCTCAATATGGTGCCTTTTACAGCCAAGGATATTTGCTAATGAGATTCTAATAAAGCCTGGATTCTCAAAGATTAATTACATAATGTTTAGGACAATGTCTAGAAAAATCAGTCTGAGAAGAAAGGCCCCCAGCAATGATCTCATCCCCTACCCAACAGGAGAGGGTTGCCAGTTATCTCATATGGGTGAGAATTTCCCATATTTCAGTGCCTTGTTCCATGTGCATGGACTCAATACTTGAGCCCAGTCACTCGTCCCCAGTTATTAGCACTTGGGTGCTTCATAGTCCTCCAGCTGACTTCAAGTAAACTTGTCCTGAGGGGATTTACCCATATGGAAGGGATAGGAGGTGAATTACAGCTGGTTAAGCCAACATAGAGGAACAGAGCCACAGATAATCCCCAAAGAGTGGGTAGTCCACTTGGTTGGGGATGCCTTTCTGTTTGACAGAGACTTATCTGTTTTGATTATGTTTTGTTTGGGCTACTTAGACTTGTGTTTAGGGAAAGCAGACCTGTGCACGTGCTGGGCATAGATGGTGCCAGATTTGCTCTATTTGGCATTTTATGATTTGTTTTACAGACTTAAGTAATATGGGTCAGCATTAATTATTTTGGAAGTTAAAAAAAACCAAACCAACCACAGTGTTCTTCATTCTCCTTCCTATATAGGAAATAGCAATAACTTTGATTGTTGGCAATAAAATGTGATTCACTATTCCTCTGTATTCTTAGAATTTAATACTGCTTTCCTGAACCAGTTAACCAACTGTCTTGTGGGAAGGTAAAAGATATGAAAAAAGAAATCCTGGCTATTCAGTATGGCCTTTCAATCCCTCTTTTTAAAAGCTTGTTAGTTAGCTGTATTTGCCTTGAATAATTAAATGTTAAAGGGTATTCATTTTAATACACATCATGACCAAAATCTTTACCCCCCCCAAAAATAGCAAGGCTATTTTTATACCCAAGTGACTTGTAGTGCTGAGGTTTTGTCATCTAAAAGATAGCATTCACATTCTATTACCATACAATTACCCAAGGGATGACAGTCTAAACTCTGGTATTAATGGAGATGTAGATATTGAAATTGTTCCCATGTTTGGGAACTGCTTTCAAATATGAGCATCTGGCCCAGCTT
>VMDR010011832.1:0-27722 GCA_007922815.1 Macrotus californicus
AGAGTAAATATTTGAGGCTCTGCAGGCTACGTGTTCTCTGTCTCAACGACTCAGTTCTGTCTCTGTGGCGAGAAAACAGCCCCAGACTTGGGGGAGACTGGCATCTTTCCAGTGTCAGGCAGAAGGCCAGATAGTTTGGGGAACCCTGGGTTTGTGGCCGAGGGTGGAGGGTGGGAAGATCCGAGGCCACTGGCTCCCGAGCAAGAAAGACAAAGGAGCAGAGAGAACCCAGGGGGGTCTAGTTCATGGCCTCTCGGGCAGGTGACCTGTTCCCTCGGGGCATCAGCTCAGTAGTGTGTGTGTGCAGCAGGGGCCGGGCACTGTGGCTTTAGGGAGCCTGAACTCAGGGAGGAAAAAGCCAAGGAGAAAGCTGCCCAGGGTCAGAAAGGCCTGAGGCTCTGCCGAAGAGGCAATGCCCCTCCTGGACCTGAGCCCTGGATCCAACGAGCCTGAGAAACAAATGATGCCAACAGCTATCCCAAGAGACGGGGCAGCGAGGCCAGGTCCTGAGGGCCTGGGCCACAGGGCAGCGGGAGTCCCTTCCTCCCTAGGTGCCACCATCTCTGGCCTCCAATCAGTCCTTGAGCTATGGGCACCTCCTGGTGGTCATGCAGAGCCAAACAAACCTGGGCAGGGACTGGTTCCACGCCCTTCTCTTTAAAGGTGGACCTTTAGGGCAGCGGGGGTGGTGAAGGACTCGTTCGTGCTGGGGCCAGACCTGAGTGCAGTGCACAGTTTTAAAGCACAAAGGAGTGGGTGGGGCCGTGGCCAGATGGAGAACACACCACCTGTCTGAAGGGGAGGTGCGTCAGCTCCTGCCGGGGCCCACTGTGTGGGCCCACAGACCCAGGTGGGCAGGCATGTCCGTCCGCTCCTCTTCAGCAGCTGGAAATGCGCACACCTACGTGACCGCCCGCCCCCTTTTTCTTAATGTTAGCAATCTGATCTAATTTGTCTTTTATTAGAAGATGCAGGAAATCTGAGCTCTGACCTTAGCCGGCATGCACTCAGTTTCCGGCACCCGATGTCGTTCAGAAACTGCCTGCCTAGTGGAGAGCCGCTTCCAGCGCCCGGCTGGGGAAGCCGGGACTCAGAGAGCTGAGTGACCTCCCCAGGCCCCTCCCTTTTCTCTCCAGGACGAGGAGCTGCCTGGCATTTATTTCCCCCAATTAAAGTTGATAGGCTTTGTTTTTGTGTTTTATCGTGGTGTCGTTGACAGGTAATATTAGATTCGTTTGAGGTGTACAACATGCTGATTCAGTATTTGTAGATTGCAAAATGATCCCCACGCTAAGTCCAGGTAGCATCTGTCACCATTCCCAAATACTAACTGCAGCCACCACCCTGTGTCCGAGATTTTACAACAAGGGGTCGCTACACCTTTTTGACCCCCTTCACCCATTTTCCCCATTTCCCTTTTCTTCCCCATCCCCCGCCTCCGGCACCCTTCCAATCTGTTCTCTGTATCTGTGACCTCGAGTTTTTTAGTTTTGTGGTGTTTTGTGTTTTTCTTTAATTCCACATATAAGCGAGATCATACGGTATGTCTTTCTCTGTCTGACGTCACTTAGTGCAATGCCTCCAGGTCCCTCCTGTTGTGAATGGTGGGACTTCCTTCTCACAGCTGAGTTGACACCCCATCATGTGCATGGATGCAGTACCGCACCTTCCTCGGCTGCCTAGCCATCCGCGGACACCTGGTCTGCTTCCGTATCCTGGCTACTGTCAATGATGCCGCAGGGAACGCGGGGCGCAGGTACCTTTTCCAGTTAGGGTTTGCGTTTCCTTCGGATAAATATCGAGGAGTAGGGTTGCTGGGTCACGTGGTAGTTCTAGTTTCAATTTTTGAGGAACCTCCATACTGTCTTCCGTAACGGCCGCACGGTGGCTCCCTTCACACCATGGCCTCTCCAGCCCTGGTTTGATAGCGGCCACTGTAACAGGTGTTCGGTGTGCTTTGGGCTCGCGGTTTCCTGCTGATCAGTAATACCCGTGTACCTGTTGGCCGTCCATGTGTCATCTTTGGAAAAATGTCTGTTCAGATCCTCTGCCTATTTTCTAAATCAGATTGTGTTTTTGCTGTCGACTTGTATAAATCTTTATGGATTTTTTTGGATATTAACCCCGTATCAGATACTTTTCATCATAAATGGATACTGGATTTAGTCAAACGTTTTTTTTTCTGCATCTTTTGAGATCCTGTGATTTTCATCGTTCATTTTGTTAACGTGGTGTAGGCATCACATTGGTGTGCTGAGAATAAACCATCCTTGCATCCCTGGACTAAATCCCACTCGAGCATGGGATCTTTTAACGTAGTGTTGAATTTGGTTTGCTGATGTTTTGCTGAGGATTCTTGCATTCTGTGTTCCTCGGGGATACTGGCCCGTAACCGTCTTGTCTCCTTCCGTCTTGGCCCCGGTGTCATGCCAGTCTCGTACAGTGAGCCTGGAAGTGCCCCCTCCGCTCCCCGTTTGGACGTTTGATTCTTCTAATGTTTGGTAGAATCCGCCTGGTGAAGCCGCCTGGTCCTGGGCTTTTATTTGTGAGAAGGTCTCTGATTACTGATTCAGTCTCCTTAATGTTCTTATACCCACTTTACTTTTTTCTTAATTGAAGGAGAGTTCACAGAAAATAAAATTTACCGTTTTTACAACTCCAGCAGTTCGGCGGCAGCACTGACAGCGAAGTGCTGCCACCGCCTCTGGGTCTGAAACATCTCCACGGCCCCCGAAGGAAACCTGCCACCCCCTCCCGCACGCCGTGGCAACCACTCGTTCGCTAGGTGTCTCAGTGCCGTCACCTGTTTCAGGAGTTTCACGCAGACTCACACAGCAGGCCTCGTGAGCCCGGGCCCTTCCGCACAGCAGAGGTGGCAGTCCTGCACGCTGCGTATCCCACTGTGTGGGTGGGCCAGTTGGTGTACCCAGCCATAGCTCTTTCTTGAGACTATCTAAGCCGAGTCCTTCTTAGCCCTAGGACTTCAGTTCCCCCCGTTAAACCACCTTGGGGCTCTTCCCGCTGAGGTGCAAGTCCTGCTTCCCAGGCGGCAGGTTACACGAGCCCGTGAGTCTTGGGCAACGCGGAGCCTCTCGATCGGGAGCCCCGCCAGCCTTCCACGCCCTCCTGACTGAGCCACCCCTCGGACGCCCACAGAGTACAAGGCCAGCTATGCCCGCAACCGCTCCATCCGCTCAGTGGCCATCGAGGTGGACGGCGAGGTGCACCACATAAGCCTGGATGAGGCATCCCAGCCCCGCAACCTTACCAAGCGGTACTGGCCAGGGGCCCCTCGGGACCAAGACGACAAGGACGGTGGGGACTTCAGTGGCACTGGAGGCCTTCCGGACCCTTCAGCTCCCAACCCCATTAAAGTCACACATCGGTGAGAGTCCAGGCAGAGGTTGGGGGGAAAGGGACAGCCTGGGCCTGGGCCAGGGCTCCCACACCTCTCAGGCCCCTAGCTGGGCCCTCCTCACCCCTCAGGGCCACACACGATCCCTTCTCTCAAGCAGGTGCTACATCCTAGAGAACGACACGGTCCAGTGTGACCTGGACCTGTACAAGTCCCTGCAGGCCTGGAAGGATCACAAGCTGCACATCGACCACGAGGTGACGGGATCTGGGCAGGAAGCAGCTCCTCACCACCACGCACGTGGCGGGGCCACCAGCCATACTGGGAGTGAAGCGAGGCCAGGCCCGGGGAGCAGAGGCCCCCACAGAACCCTCGACCCAGGGCCAGGAGCACCTGTCCCAGCATTAGCTTCCCCACAGCCAGTTGTAGAAGGAGGCCAGCTTGGTCACATCACACCCCTTTCTGATGTACAAGACAGTCACACCCCATTTCCCTTTCAACACGCCTGGCGGGGGGAGGTGGGGTGGGGGCATTTAAGTCCTCAGTGGGTGCAGCTGGTTCCCGGACAGGACAGGACAGAAGGAAAATGACTCGCAGTTCCTTTGCTGGAGCCTGGTTACTTGCAGTGGAGCCAAGGAACCCCCTCAGTACCCACAGATGTGGGCAGTGGAGGGGCAACGCCAGGCCACCCCCTCTCCCCCAGCCCCGGAGTCTCATGGCTTCCTCGCCTCCCCCGCAGATTGAAACCCTGCAGAATAAAATTAAGAACCTGAGGGAAGTCCGAGGTCACCTGAAGAAAAAGCGGCCAGAAGAATGTGATTGTCACAAAATCAGGTGAGGAGGAAGCAAAGGGAACCCAGGAAGGCCCCTGGCAGTCCTGTAGGGCCACTCCTGGGGACACGGCATTCCCTCTGTGATGCCCTTCTGTTAATTTTATGTCTCTGTCTGCTCTCTCAGGGTTAAAAAAAATCAGTAATTCCCATCCCCACTGTCAGCCACTGGGCACATGTCTTCCCCCTCCCCAGGGTGGCCAGCCAGACGCTGGGGTTCATGCACTGCTGACAGATGGGGAGCTGGCTCCCAGGAGGGAAAAGGCCTCTGCTGACTGCGCTTCCGAGAATAGCCCATGAGGCCCGAGGCCACACTACCAGCTCAGGGAAGCCCTGGGCACGAGCTGGAGAGCAGCAGCACTGTCCAGTAGAACTTCTGTTATGACAGGAAGGGCCGTACCTGCTGCCCAGAGGGTGGCCACATGTGGCTGCTAAGCACTTACAATGTGGCAGTGAGGCAGTGAAGCTGAGGAACTAAGTCTACAGTTTCATTTACGTTGAAAGTTACATGTGGCGACTATACCAAAGCCCCATCTCTGTTACCTTCCCGGGAAGGGCTGGCAAACATGAGTCCCCTCAGGGCTGCCCCTGACCAAGCATGAGGTGGGCGGGAGCCTGGGGACAACCATCCAGTGATGCTGAGGCTGAAGCCACGCAAAGCCAGGCCCAGCTTCCAGCCTTGGCTGTCACCTACCCCAACCTTCTCTGTCTGGCCCGAGCTTTCGGCTAGGGGCTCCCAGCTCACACTTGCAGGAAGGAACCAGGCAGGCAGGGAGCTGCCACCAGGGATAATACTCTCCCCAGAACTGCACCAGAAAGAGGAACAGGGTCCCAGGGAACCAGAGTTTGCACCTGCCCAGGAGAGTTACCCTGTAAGCAGTTTCTGAAACCTGGGTTTGGGGTCTGTTTCAGTTACTACACCCAGCACAAAGGCCGACTCAAGCACAAAGGCTCCAGTCTGCATCCTTTCAGGTAAGGCAGCTAAGGCCCCCGGGGAGGGATGCAAAGGCAGCCCGTCCCTTAACCAAAAACAAGCAAGAAAGAGCAGTCTGGCCCCTTCCCTGGGAAGTCTGAGGCAGTCCTAGCAGAGGTCTCCAGGCGCCCCCGTGTGACTGGAAGGGGTTACTGCAACCTCACCACGCAGGGCAGAACACGGGCCCAAGAAACTGGGGTGTGAGCAGGAGTGCCAGCAGCCTCTTCATTCTCCACCTTTGTGCTGCCTTGGACTTGCAGTGGGACTTTGGCAGAGGTTCTTCCCTTTGGGACCCCTCTAGTGCTGGGCCCACAACTCTCTGGCAGGAAGAGCAGAGGTTCAGGGTCCCTGATCACTAGGAGACTCCAAGGTGAGGAGCCCAGAGAGGTGTGAGAGGTATGGTCCTATGTCCCCATAGGAAGGGGCTGCAGGAGAAGGACAAGGTGTGGCTGCTGCGGGAGCAGAAGCGCAAGAAGAAACTGCGCAAGCTGCTGAAACGGCTGCAGAACAATGACACGTGCAGCATGCCGGGCCTCACGTGCTTTACCCACGATAACCAACACTGGCAGACTGCACCTCTCTGGACACGTGAGCAAGCCCGGGGCAGGCATGCGGCAGGCCGGGGAAGAGGGGCTTCTCCAGGGCCTCCCCTGGCCCCCAGCCTGTGAGTGCTTCCTTGCCAGACCCTGCAGGTCTTTCGGGAACACATTCCCTGACAACAGCAGGGGTCCCACAAGTGCTCCCCACAGGAACTGGCCCAGGGCGTTGTCCCGGACAGGAATTCCGGCAGGCACTCAGGGCATGCTCTCTGTTCCCTCGGCAGTGGGGCCCTTCTGTGCCTGCACCAGCGCCAACAACAACACGTACTGGTGCATGAGGACAATCAACGAGACCCACAACTTCCTCTTCTGTGAATTTGCAACCGGCTTCCTGGAGTTCTTCGATCTCAACACAGACCCCTACCAGGTACAGTCAACCCACACTGGAGAAGGGGGGCACGGGGTGCACAGGCGCTACCGGTTAGGGCTCCCCACCCGAGGAACCAGTGAGTTCACCACTAAATCCCTAAGCCAGAAGTGAGTTGTGAAGCCTCAGAGAACATGGGGACTCCACGAGCAGTCACCCCTCGCTGCCTGCAGCTTCTGAGTCTGCAGTCCAGGTCTTGTGCAGCCTCTTCCCTGGCAAGGTTACACCAAGGCAGGCTGTGGGAACTGTGAAGACCCGCAGGCTGCAGAGGTCCTTGGGGCCAGGCCAGGCCCAGCCCTGTGGCCTCGGGTGCCTACAGAGACACCAGCCAGCACTCACGCAGCACTCGCCATGTGCCAGGTGCCTTCCTAAGTGCTTCCACAGATGAAGGCACCGGAACACATACGTGATGACTAAAGGGGCCCAGAACAGGAAGACAAAACAGGACCCACGGAGCCTGTGGTGAGTGGCGCACGTCCTGTCTAGGACAGACGGCCACTGCTGCGCCTCAGCCCTGCAGCTTCTCAGTGGTGTGGCCCTGGCACCGACGGGTCCAGTCTCCCATGTTTTAAGAAAAGGCTGACGTTCTTTACATGAAATCTGATTTTTAAATGCCAACAGTTCCATGATCTGCCAGTCCTCCTTAGGTAGGTCATTCCCGTATTTTACAAAAGGGCGTGGCAGGGTATGGAGGTACTCAGTCACTGGTGGCTCCCAGGCTAGGCAGGGACCCAGGTCACACTATCCATCCTGTCACCAGACAGCGGCTTTCCAGCGAAGAGGAACTGAGGGACTGAGTGGAGGCTGCTTAAAAACGCAGGGCTGGGAAGGGCTTCTTTCCACGCTTGGGCAGTCTCCTGACCAGTGGCTCCAGGAGTTCAACGTTAGGTACAGAATGGGGTTTTTCTTACTCATAAAGAGCGAGCCTGGTGGCATCAGACAAACGTGGTTTTCACTGTCCCAAACTCTCGGCTCTGGCAGAAGCAGAAGTTACCAGCCCCATAGCACCTGCACTCCCCTTGTTGATAACCCACCTTTTTCCCTCCCAGTTGATGAATGCAGTGAATACACTGGACCGGGACGTCCTCAACCAGCTGCACGTACAGCTCATGGAGCTGAGGAGTTGCAAGGGTTACAAGCAGTGTAACCCCCGGACACGAAACATGGACCTGGGTGAGTGGGCGCCCCAACATGGGGCCTGTGACCCGGCAGGGTTACCACAGTCAGGAATTTTGGAGGTCGTGTCTAGTCCCAAAAGTGAACCGAGAATCTGGGTGATGAAGCCCCACTAGTGGCTAAAATATCACCTTCCCAACATGTGCCAAGTGCTGCTTTTGTGACCCTAAGTGGCATCGCTTATCAGTCACTGTGTGCTAGCTGCTGTGCTGAGTTTTATGTGCCTAGTGATAACCACATGGCAGCCCTGAGGTGCACCTTCTTGTCCCCAGTGGCTGGGTCAGCTGACTCCAAAGTCCACGCTCTCCATCACACTGCTGTATCTCCCAGGAAACTTGCCAAGAACAAGACCCAGCTCTCCCCACCACCCCGCCTTTGTCAGGGCCCTCAGCTTTGTCCTCTGTAGCGTAGGTGTTCATGCCCGTATCTGCCTCCCCCACCAGGACCAAGGTCAGTGCTGAATGAACGCATCAGGGCCCTAAAACTGGAAAGGTGACACTCGAGTGTGGGTGACCTGTAAGGCTACTGAAAGGAAAGCTCACCTCCTAATCCAGTCCACTCTGTCTGCCTGGGGAACACTGTCAACATCATGGGTGACAAAAGGCCTAAGGTGTTTTAAAAAAAGGGAAAGGCAGTTACGAAGCTTGTCGTTGCTTGTGCCATATCTACCCTAAATCGTTCCCATTTTGTTCATTTCTCTCATTTAGGACTTAAAGATGGAGGAAGCTATGAGCAATACAGGTATGATTTTGTTTTTAAAGCCCAGGATGGGTCCTTTATCTAGGCCCATCCTTTAGTCTAACCCCTGAGGTCCCACGTATTGAGACTTGCCCTTTCTCTGGTCTGCCAAGGGCCTGGATCACCCACCAGTGATAGGGATCACCAAAGAGACCTTCTTTGCAGTGTTCTTCGGGGGTGACTTTTTCTTTCTTGGTGATGGTTAACACATTCTCCTTTTGACACTTGAAAACACAGGCAGTTTCAGCGTCGCAAGTGGCCAGAAATGAAGAGACCTTCTTCCAAGTCACTGTGAGTTGAGTCAGCTTGCCCACAGACCTGGTTCTGGCTTGCTTCGCTTTGCCAGGGCCCTCCGTGTGCATGCCAATTCCTACGTACTACTCTCGTTTGTTCCTGTAGCGCAAGGGGAAGCAGTCTGTCTTTCCCGTAAATAACACACTTCGCACATTTCACGTTTTAGATTAATACCCTGTCTGTACACACTGTTGTTCTGTACACGATCTGTGCCTGGTAAACCCAAGGTTATTCCTCAGAAGTTGAGAAGCACTTAAATATTTTAACTGCCAGACACCCTGAAGGCTGTGGCTGAAGTGTTACCTGGTCCGTAACGTCAGCAGAGCGGCCTCGATATAAATGGTTTCCACCACATCCCCGCTACAAACTCCGGTGCCAGCAGAGGCCGGCAGGGGGCTGAGGGACTGTGGCAACACAGAATGGCATGAGAGTGCTGCAGTTTGAATCTGCTAATCCATCAGGAAAACCCCAAAACTCAAATACGAGAATTTTTTAACATTGGCAACTAATTCACAGTTGCGTTGCCGTGCAGAGAAACAAAACCCCTCGGTGGGCTGCCATTTGCAACTTCTGGCCTATTCACTTCTTCATGTGCATAGAACCCTATGCAGCTTTAATAGGACCGTAACCATGGGCCAACTAAGCACGTCTCTGGTGCTTCCAGAATTAAGGCAGGTAATTTTCACATCTCACATGCTCCGTGGCCACTGCTCTACCCCTGTCTTTAAACGCCACCTTTGCCAACAACTGACAGCCTAGATTAGGTGGCAGCAAGCCCGTCCTGAGGGACCTAGAAACATACCTTCTCAGCAGCCACGTCCGCGCAGCAAAGCTCGCTCAGCTGCAGGGTGATGAAGCAGTCTGTGAGCAGCATGATCATCAAATACTGAGACGAGCTTGCTTTGCTCCACAGGGGACAGCTGTGGGAAGGCTGGGAAGGCTAAGCAGCCCGAGACAGACCTCCCACAACAGCGGCAGCCCCTGTATGACTTCAAGCAGACCTGTGCTGTCAGCCAGGAGGCCTGCGAGACGCGGACCCTGCTTTCAGTTAACGCGGCAAACTCTGGAGGAGAGACGCCAGGAGCGGCGTGCGGTGCTTCGGGAAGTCCGTTTCGCCCCTGCTTTTGCTTTGGGTTATACCTCACCAGCTGCACAAAATGCATCTCGTGTCACAGTCACCACTAACCCTCTCCGAGAGACTCACAAGAGGAAAAGAACAGATTTTTTTTTTTTTTTTTGGAAATTTCCCCAAAGTGTGGAAAGACAGTGGAATTTTTTTAAGTCATGGGGGAAAGAACCACCCTGTTTAAACCCTTAAACCCTCTCACCTTCCGGTTTGTCAGAAAGAATCGAGAAGCAGGGCAGAGGCGACTTGCAGCTGCCGGAAGCGGCGCACAGTCCGACGGGGTCGGGAGCACAAAAGGAGTGACACTCACCTAGCACTGTCACCCTGGCTGCCTCTGAAGACACTGACTTCACTGTATATACGCGACTATGTACATGGAACCAGCGTGGAACTTTTCGGGGAACCTGACTGTAAGGAAACCCCACTTCCAAGAGTGGTGGCGTCAATAAATGCTCTGGCCAATGTAAGAGAGAAGCCCTTGCAGTTGGGGACCTTTCTGCCCCTGACCAGGCGCCATTTCTCCCACTGTTCTTTTGTTCTCTCTCCCAGAACTAATGTTTTCTCAAGTACCAAGAAGAAATGAAGTTCATGTACGTCCCAAGTTTTAATGAAATTGTATTTGTAAAGAAATCTTGTAGTCTAAGTACTGTCAAATAATGTTCAAAACGCCAGCCAATGACCAGCGGCTGGTATAAAGTAACCCTTGACATTTTGTGAAAGGCCACCCTTGGGAGTTTTTTGGTTTGTTTGATTTCTTTTTAAAAAAATAGACGCTACAAGTCAATACTTTTTTCGAAGGTGACACCTTGGACTTAAAAAAACTACCTATGGGGGAGTAATTATAAATTAATGACTAAAATTTACCGTTATTTCAGGGACCTCACAGGTAAGTCTCACATCACACCAGCTTTAGGACCTTACTGTTAAGAGTGTATGGAACGCACAGCAGTCCACTGGCCCTCTTTGTGCCCCAGGCAGTGTCACCTGGTGAAGGTGGCTGTCAGGACACGGGAAAGGGAAAAAGAGGAGGAACTTCAGCCGTCAGCTAGTCCAACGCATTCCTCATTGAATGGGTGACCCCTAAGCACTCACCTTTGTTAAGAACAGTGCCATGTTTTTCAAGGTTTCTTTTTGGAACATCTTTTCAGGGTATAATCTCTAGTTTTGCTGTTTCTGTTGCAGACAATAAAAGGCATTTGGGGGAGGGGGAAATTTCTTTTAACCTCACAGAAACTGCTATGATTATTTGAAATAAGAGCCCTCAACCTTTTTTATTTTTTATCCTTAAACCAACAGGGATTTTTTAAATAAATAAAGCAAGCTCTTAGGCTTCAATTTTAAATAGAAACCTTTATTTACAATGACACCCAAAATGATCAGCAAACAGCCACGGCTCACCACACAGCCATCTCATAAGTTATCCCTGTGGTCTGGAGTCTTTGCGGTGTAAAGATGTTTTAAAAAGCAACATTTAATGTAAACTTGATTGAAACTGAATTCATTCTCAATACTATAAGTCAATTCCTGAGAATCTAAATAGTGCTCTCAGAATGACATTTCCATCTTCTTCAAAACTCCATACATCAGCGAGAGAAAGAGAAAGAAAGAGAAAACACCCTGCTTGTTACCAAACGGTCTGCCTCGGGCCCAGCAACTGCGCCCAGTCCTCGAAGCAGGAGGAGAGCTCATCGACCCTAGAGGGTTCGCTCTGAATGTCCCACTTGTGAACAAAACTCATGGCTTCTGCAAATAAAAAGGGAACTGGACAGCACATGGGTAGCTGGCAATGCATTCTGTTACTTTCCAGCTGCGTCTCTGCATCAAAGAACTCCTAGGACAGCAAGCCAATTATGTTCCGCAGTTCCTCACCCCTACAGTTCCTCACCCCCACACCCCCACTCACCTTAGCAGGTATGATTAAGCATTCCTGTTGATTGTTATTTACACCTTCCATCAAGATACACAATTTAGAAAAGTGGCATCATAATATGAACATTAACAATTTCTATTTGCTTTTTTAAAGGAAGAAACCTATCCCCTTTATATCATTTTGATCTTTAAAAAATATATATATATTTATCTTTGGATTCAGCAAAAAAAGTACGTATACTGGAAATATCTCACATTCTAAAAGCAGATGAAAAGATTACTTATACTGTTCACCCAACAGATACCAAGGTTTAAAAAAGTGGGGGGAGGGGGGTGAGGAGAGGTAGGCAGCAGGAGTACAAAGAATTATCCAAAAAAGATAAAAGGGCAGTAAAGGTTAAAAACAAATTATCTCAAAGATGGCACCTATTAAAAGAAAAATCAAAATTTTAAGTTTGTACCAATAAAATGAACACATAGGAAATATAAAAACTTAGAACATGCTTTTTTGTCATATAAAAGGGGATGCTGCCTTCCAGTTAGCATGGAACCAGGACTAAGGGAAAGGATCATAAAACTTTGATTTCTAAAAGTCAGGAAAGGTAAGAGCACCATTCTGTTTCTCCCCACGCACACATGACTAAAACAAGACAGGGTCAGACACACCCAGCACAGCCGTCTGAAAAGACAGGCGCTCGGACTCAGCTATGCCTCCCTGTAGCCAGGAGTCACGTTACCTGAAAGTACAGGCCGCACTATGGAAGCTGGTGGGTTTCCAATCTTAGATTTGTCTTTAACGGGGCAGGTGGGGAGGAGGTGCCAGACTCAAACCCACTCTAGTGGTGGTTCCGGAAATACAGGCTTCACTTATTTATAAAGCAAGTCAAAGAAATTAAATGATCTTACCTTCAGAGGCACCTAGAAAGATTAGCTTAATGTGTGTGAAATAAAAATTAAGTGGCTCTCACTTATTGCTAGGAAATGACACCAAAGCTAGCTGAGACAGTCAAAATCCATAGATACTCCAAAAACCCAGTTTCATTCAGTTGTTTGAACCTAGTTAAGTAAAGCAGACACAGGGAATTACACGATCTTTCTATCCTATCCCTAACTGACCAGAACTGTCAGGGACAAGTGACAGCAGACAGGGGCTTGGGTAGCAGTGGGAGGGAGTGCAAAGGCACTCAGACTGCAGCTCTGAGTCACGCAAAACTGACTTCTTGGGACTGAGTCCCTAACAAATAAGCAGGACACTATTCTTGTTCTCAGGGATGGTGGAAACACCGTGTCAGTGAATGACAAGATGGCTGAGCAGATGCCAGAAACCACACATCAAGGACTCTACTCCTCAGAGCTCAAAGCGGCATGCAGGTCCCAGGAGCCAAAACCTTAGAGCAATTTCAAATAGAAGAAAAGATGCCATATTCAATTTTTTAAAAATGAACTGCTACTGTTTAATTTATGGACCGCTTAAATTCCAAGATTCTTTTTTAAATCAAATTGCTTGATCTTTTTAAGCTCTTGACATTTTTTTCCAAAGTTTATGCCCCCATGTCTATTCTTTCCCCCAAAATTAACAAAGTGCTTAGTTCTGGTAGAAGAATTTTTAAAAAATGTAAATGTCTACATCTAAACAAACGATCTCTTTAAAGAGCTCTTAGGTTAAGAGACTGAAAACAGCGAGGCATCTAAGGCTGGAGGGAAGGGAGAGCTGTGGACCTGTCCCCTCCCCCAGGCCACAAAACCCAGGGGACGTCTCTTCTATTTGTAACCTTACCACACTGAGCTTACTGAAATCAACAATGTTAAATATTCAGCTTCACAAACTCTGTAAAAATGAGTTGTTGTGACCTACAAAAAAAGGTATATACATATCTTACATAATATAATATTTTAAAGGTCATATTTACAAGAAAAAAATCTATTCACAGAAACACTGCAAAATTCTGATTCAGAATGCAGTACCTGGCCTTGGGTTTTCTGCAGTTTATTCTCAAAAAGCATTATTGCTCTACCATATAGGCAAAGGGTGACACCAGTACTTTCAACAAGAAGATCACAGTTCTTATCCAACAGATTAGACAAAAACCAGGAATGTGGTTCATCATTCCTCAAGACCTCAAGAATATTGCATTTATCCACTACTTTCTAAATAAAGTGCACTCGGCGGCACATTAGCATGTGAAAATTTGCTACTGCTGCAATTAAATACTGTCATCTCACTTTCCCTTCTACAAAGCCATTTGACATCAAGGAGAATTCCTAGAGGTGAAGTATTACAAAACATTAGGGGCAAATGAAAATCCTAGCTAAGGCCTAGGTCAACCAAGAACAGGGTTGGAGCAACTCAACACTATCATTGAAGGAAGAAAATTCAGAATCGCCAACCGTATGGGACAGAACCACCTGGCAGTGCCAGAAACAAATGAAGGCTGGACTACGCTCTTCCTCCATTATTGCAACTAGAGAAATCAGATGTTCTGATCTCGATTTTTCCCATGTTCTCTGTTCAATGTCCCACCTGCATTTATCTGAATGACTGGACAGCCAGGCAGACAGAAGGGACAGAGGAGAGTCTTGTGATTACTAACACGCTGTTACCTCCGGAATCATATCCATACCAGACAGAACGCCAAAACTCTTTGTGTTGGACACCATGACACATAGGAGGAGGGAAAGAAAAAGGGAGGTGTCACGCTTCAGTTTTTCAAATCCAGTCCTATTCACATGACGTCACTTGGAATCCCCTCGATGGAGATCACAGCTGGTCCTTTCTTCAAAAACGGGTGCCTAGGATGACAACTCTGCTCCCGATAACCCTAGTGCAGTGTCATCTGTACAGAGATCTCTGAAGGTCCTGGTGTGGAGGTGTCAGCAGTATTTCTGTTAGCGACCAGAGGAAACAAGAGTGAAACGCTCGGCACAAGAGAGAAGAATCCACACGTCTATCCTCACGGCCTGCAACATTGGCTCTGGCTGATCGACTGATTCCTTAGACCTCAAATTACCCAAAGTATCTAATGGCCCAATGCCTTCAAATCAAAAAATTTTTCAATGACTGTATTTTTACGTTTTACATCCAAGTTAAAAATCCACCTGGGATTTTAGATTATAGTTGAGGCTTTGGTTCCTTCCAGAGAACAAGAAAAACTCCCCGAGAAAGGAAGGAACAGATCCCCATACCTGATCAGGGCCCATGGGCATGCCAGACATGGGCATGGAGTTCACGTTCATCTGTCCCATGGGACCACTGCTGCCGTTCATGTGCACCATGCTGTATGCTACAGGATTCCCTTGGTGGGCGAACTGCTGCTGGGGAAAGGAACTGCAAAGGAAGTGTGAAATTACCTCCTGAACCACTGTAGGAGCATAGGACACGCACTCAGAGACTATCATGGTTTTGCCAAGTGTCACTGTACTTGGCAGAAAACAACACGACAGAAGAAACCCCAACAGTCTGCCCTTTGTTTTCCAAAGCTGTCTCTATTCAATCACCTCATGGGTACGTGCATGGTAGGAAGGATTCACAAAATGGATGAGCCAAATAACATTTTCTAAAATGAACCCTGGCCTTTTCGATCTCTCCATCTGAACAGGCTTAACTCGAAAATGCAGAGATTTCCTAAATTTTTGGCATAGGATATGAATGACTTAAAAGTCCCTGTTCTTCACCTGCTCCTAGCCAGGTTTCCTGATGGCCAGCCCTTCATTTCTGAGGACTGATACACAGGTGTGGTCTGAGGGTGCTGCATCATGGGATTCTGGGAGGGACCCATTCTTGATGACATCATTGCACTGGGAGGACTGGATACTCGACCAAAGGCTGGATCTGGTGGTTGTCCCATCCCTTTCAAAAAGAAAGAAGAAAAATTACAATGTTCAAATGCTACCTCCTTAGACTATCGGCTTTCTATAGTAATTTTAGGTAAGTTTTTAAAGATGGGGCGGGGGGGGGGCGGGTTAGAAGTCTAAGATACAAAGTGCTACAGGATGCTGCCTGCCGGTTGTTCTTGCCTCTCACTAGAGTGAGAGATTTACTACAGAAAAACACCCTGAGTAGATCACTTGAAGGGCAGTTATTTCCATGAGCTTTCTGTATAAAAGGGACTCCATGTTACCCAACTTGCATCACTCTGTCCCTCTTTAGAGGGCAGAAGAGCTGTTGTCCTGGCTGGCAGGAGTGCACTCTACAAGGTAATCTCCCCAGTAGATACCGCTACCCCAAGAGGTATGTACAGTATTGTTCTTAATGTCTCAGTCACCTAAACAAGATCTCAAAAGCCCACACCAACACCACTCTCAGTGACTTCACTCCAAGCATTTGGAGACTGGAGAGACATGTTGGCAGGGGACACCTGGTCATCTTTCTTCCAAATTAAGATGTAGAGAGCTGAAAGAAAAACCTGGAAAAAAATACTCAGTAACAAAAGATCATCTACCCTCAATTACAATTACCTGTGCAATGCAGGAGACACTTTTGTTCTGTTATTTTTCATTTCATTTTTTTGTGAAATGAGAGGGAGTGAATAGTATTTTCATTTATTTTTAATATGCAACAGAGCTGGTGAATTTTATGTCTTTAGTAAAGTAATACTCTGAGGCAGACATTTCCACTGTCAAACTTACCATAGTTTGGCGGATATGGAAACTGCTGGGGCGGAGCCTGTGGAATGGTGGGCCCTGCCAGAACCCCATCCATGCTGGGGGACGCGGTCACGTTGGGAGGTGGGCTGAAGGCCTGGGTTTGCTGCTGCTGCTGCTGCTGCTGCTGCTGCTGCTGCTGCATTATCATGGCTGCCACCCTCTGCTGTCGGAAGTGATGACTTAGCAGCTCCCTGCTGCGCTGGGCCACCATCTGGGCATTAAGAAAGCCCTGCTAATACCCAAGAAGAATGCAGTTATACACATATTTGTATAAGAACCAGCTGATTTCATGCATATAGTACCCCCATAATACATTAGGTATCAGAAAAAACACCCACTGCCTTTCTCTGTAATTATAAAAAAAGGGAGAAAGTACAATTCTCATACCGGAAAGGCCTTCTGGCTACTAGAGGGGGTAGGGAATGAAGATGTGCAGAATAGGGACTTACAATTATTTGGGGCCAGGAGACAAAACCAGACAATTGTCAAGCTTTAAATAGTTAGAAAACATTCCTCAAAGTGAGAGAGTATTTAGAGGTACATTTTGAGGACAAACTTTTCAGAAACTATGAAATCAAACTACAAGATGAAAAAGGGCAGATTGAGAGTAAACTAGGGAGAAGGGGATTCGAACAAGAGGAGAGCAGGAATCCACCCCAGAGGGTCTTACAATTTCTTTAAACCTTCTGAAAGGGGCGGAAGGTAAGGAGAAGCTGTGTGGAGGGAGGTTCAGGAGGTGACAGGACCAAAGCACTGAATGAGGAAGCTGGCTTGTGCTCCCCCAGCTGGGAGACCATCTCCAAAGGCAATCTTTTTGGAGGGCACCCTAGCTTAGCTTACACAGGATGTCTGATTACCAAGAAAATACAGATATCAGTACTTCAAAGTGGACCTAGACACTGAAAACTGGGCATTTTCACAGCTGTTTTTTTGTAACAATTATGAGTATTTCAGACCACAGTAAAGGATTTCATGTTATCCTGGGCCTCATGCACATTAAGACAATACCTTAATATAGTCTCTACCTTAGACAAGAAGGAGAGAACTTTAATATCATCCCTCCCACTATGGGAAACAGGTCAGCTCAAGTTATTACTGAGAGTAAGATTACTTCTTTATAGTTCTTACAATTTCAGGTGTTACCCAGAGAGCATATGGTTTCATAATCCAAATAGAGACAAGTTTACAGATTATCTTAAATTCCTAAAAAGTAAGTGACAGCTGTTTTTACAACATGGCAACTGATCACAAGTGGGAATTAACTTGCAAACCACGACCCAGTCATGCCTATAAAAACACTCCCGCTCTTCCGATTCTTCCCAGTCACCAGCGTGGGAAATGGAAGAGTGTGTGATGGGGCCCTGCAATGGCTTCTTCCTCAAGAAACTGGGAATTACTTTATTCAACAAACATTTACTGAAAGCCAACCACAGGCTGCACCACACTCTGTGCTGGGCAGAGGACAGTGAAACTGAACACACAGAAACTTGCCGTTCTCACCTGGGAGCTCACCTGGGGCTGCATCATGGGCCTCATCATTGCAGCCGCACCAGCAGTGGGGTTTTCCATTTTCATTTCAAGTGCCTGACGGCTCTGATTCAAAAACTGGAGAGAAACAGATTAGTTAGGAGGCGATGGAACATGTTAACGAGCCTTAAACCACTCTCCAAACCCTCAGCCCACCCAGTGAGGTCGCAGTGGTACTTCTAAGCCCACTGATGTGGTTAGGTCACATCTAAGCTGAACCAGTACACCTCTCACACTTCAGAAACGTCCATGCTGAAAAGTTCTCGGTTAGCAAGCAAATGAAGCTTTGCTGTCTGGCATCAGAGGAAAAAATAGAAGTGCAATTTTGCAGCTTAAAGAATATCTACAACTGGAACTCAAAGATTTATAAAGTCAGATGTTCTCTGGGATTATTTAGGCCATTGGGGAAACAGCTTTACTTGGTCAGACTAACAGTGATTAAACTACTTCTCCCCAGTTAAATTTCATTGGGAAGAAGCGATAAAATGTGAAATGGCACCATGAGCACATTAACACAGCGCTTCCTGAGCCCTAAACTGACTTTTAGGACGATTCACACATTAGAAGCATCTCTGGTTCACTGGATTCTAAACTCACTCACTTGCCTATTTACATGGTTCAGTCTGCCTGCCACATTTGATAACTCAGCACACCCAAGATGTAAACAATATACATACTTAAGATTAAAGTATTTCTTGGGGATTAAGCAAACAATGAGAAAAATATGTCTTATCTTGGCATATTAAAAGAGTTGAAGTTTTATAAAATACTTAGAAAGCAGAAATTCCATAAAAAGAATACTGCCCTGGCTGGTGTGGCTCAGTGGACTGAGGGCTGCCTGAGAACCCAAGGGTCACTGGTTCGATTCCCAGTCAGGGCACAGGCCTGGGTTGCAGGCCAGGTCCCCAGTGGGGGGCGTGCGAGAGACAACCACACACAGATGTTTCTCCCCCTCTCTTTCTCCCTCCCTTCCCCTCTCTCTGAAAACAAATAAAATCTGAAAAAAAAAGAATGCTGAAATCAAAACGGTTTAAATATTTTGTTAGTACTATTAAGGACTTTTTTAAAAACAAGTTATTTACCTCAAAGACTACAAAGTCATCGAGAAATACTCTTCTCACCCAAGAGCAATCCTCTCTGACACTGACTTTTTAACCTTTGTACAACGGAATATTCTTATAAAAAGGTATTAAATTCTAGCACATCACACCCTAACAAGAAACTATCTGTACAAATAAAATGTTACACGGAAGTGAAAACAAAAGGAATTTTGTTCGTTGACAAGGATGGAGAGGATGGAGAGCCAGTGACAAGAGCCCCGAAGCACCACGTGAAAGCTGAAGAGGTGGCCAAAGCCCAAGCCACCTCAGCCAGGAAGAGCATGTGACTGGTTACCTGCTGGCCCTGCAGCCTCTGCTGAAGCTGCATTCTTAGTTGCTTGGGGGTGTTTGTCCGAGGTCTCATGATGTTGGCCCTAGGGTGCATCCCCTGGAGAGGAAAACTGCCTTGCTGGTTCACCTGACTCATCATCGAGTTAAAAGGCGGTGACTGTCCCTGAAGATTAAAGCCTCCTGGCACTGGAGGCCCCTGTGCTGGATACGTCGGGCCATATAACGCTGCCTTCTGATCCATCATTACTGCTGCTTCTTGGCCTTGGAACACATCCTGTTTGGGCTCCAAAGCTTGTCCCTTGAACATCAAACACATAAATGAACTGGGAAGCACATCTGGGAAAGCAACTGAAATCAAATGCTCTAAGGAGGTGAAAAATAAGCTAATATATGTGAACAATGATGCTGCAGAGTTCCAAAAGCAAAACCAGGTTCACTGTCTGAAGTCCCATGAGGGCACAAACCATGCCCCGTCTTTTCACAGCTGCGTCCTGGTGCCTAACACAAGGTTTCACAAAAATAGATGCTCAAATATTTTCTGAGCCCAGTGTCTACAATGTATTAAGTACCTGGAGAAATACTATGCTCAATGCATTCTAATGTAATTTGTCACCTAAAGGCAGTCACCCACTACTATTTGTTGGTGGTGGGCAGTATTTATTTCTAAGAACCTGTTATGTGCCAGGCATCACCTCTACCAAGGATGTGTACAAAATAGTGTCCAACAGGTGACAGAAATAGTACAGATAAATATTCTGAAGGCATCCTGACCAGTGTGGCTCAGCTGTTTGGGTGTCATCCCACAAAGCAAAAGGTTGCTGGTTCAATTCCCAGTCAGGGCACATGCCTGGGTTGTGGCTCAGGTCCCCAACTGGGGCACACACAAGAGGCAACCAGTTGATGTTTCTCTCCCTTTCTCCCTTCCTTCCCATCTCTCTAAAAATAAATAAAATGTTTAAAAATATATATTCTAAAGGAGGAAAGAGCCTGCCACGCTAAGAAGAACCTGCCAAGTACTGCATTCACCTATATATTCTTACCCACAGACAGAGAAAGCCAAATGTGCAGTCCACACCCTCAGCACGGCTTGCCTGGAAGCATACTGGGCCCCACCGGCTTTTCTCCCACCTCTCTTGCCTTTCCATGAGGGGATGCCAGCCCCTCTTTTCTCTCACTACATTTTCTACTTGGATGTCCTCACCCACTAGCGACAACTGCCAAATATTTTGTCTCCAGCTCAAATGTCTCTGAACTCTAATTTTACTTATATATATATGCCTACTTAACATCTTTACCTAGATGTCTCAGGCAACTCAAACTTAACATGCAGAAAACAGTTGTGATTCCCAATAGCCTCTGCCCCAAAAGCCCGATTCTTGTCCAATCTTTCCCACATTACAATACAGAGCACCTCTACCCACCCCGAACGAAAAGCCGGCAATCTCAATTCTTCACTCTCCCTGAAAAGCGTGTGTCTGCACACACACGCAAACACAGTCCGCCAAGTCCCCTCAGTTCTGCCTCCTTGTCACAAGCTGTATTCCTGCCTTCATTCCATTGCCACGACCTTCTCCAAGACACCATTCAGGCTCTTGTAGCGACTGGTGTCTGTGCTACTTTGTCCCATCACACCAAGTCCTCCTTCAGACAGCAGTCTGCAGAATCTTTTTACTATTTTATCCTCATTCGAGGACATGCTTATTGATTTTAGAGAAAAAGGGAGGGAGAGAGGGAGAGGGAAACATTGATGTGACAGAGAAATAGCGATCAGCTGCCTCTGGCACGTGCCCCAAATGGGGACCGAACCACAACCCAGGCATGTGCCCTGACCAGGAATCAAACCTGCTATCCTTCGGTTTACAAGGCAACGCTCCAACCGAGCCACACTGGCCAGGGCTGCAATACATTTTCATGAAGAAACTTTGTACAGTAAAAAGTACTGTAAGTTCAACATGGCAGATTTATCATGCACATTTACCAACTTTCTCTTGCTAACCCTACTAAAGTAACAGCAAATAATTTAAACAGTACTACTTATCCACTGAACAGTGAAGAGTAAGAACGGCTAACAAGATCGAATTATTCAACGGGTACCTGAAACACAGCAAGTGAAAGGTGAAGTATTGGGTTGGCCAAAAAGTTGTTTCGTTTTTTCCGTAAGATCTAGTAGAGCTTAGCTCTTTAATTTCATTCGAAACAGTTCTGTTAGATTGTATTATGATGGCTGTCATATCAGGGTGCATTTTTTAAACATCAAAATTAGTGAATTTTTGTGCAGCCATTTTAATATTGAAGATGAAAGAAAATATGCAGTATTTCTGGCATATTATGTTTATTATTTCAAGAAAGGTAAAAACACAACAGAAATGCAAAAGAAGATTTGTGCAGTGTATGAAGAATGTGCTATGACAGATCAAATGTGTCAAAAGTGCCTTCCGACATTTCATGCTGGAGATTCCTCACTGGACAATGCTCCATGGTCGGGTAGACCAGGTGAAGTTGGCAGCGATCAAATCAAGACCTTGAGACCAACCACTGTTATACCACATGGGAGATGGCTGACATACTCAAGATATCCAAATCAATACAGTTACTGGTGAAAATGAAAAATGTGTCTTTTACTTAACAGAAAAAAAAACCATACGGACTTTTTGGCCCACCCAATAACTCAAAAGAGCAGAGAAACTGAGACCCATGTGCCTGAAGAGGAAAACACAGGAGAACCAAGCAAACTCCCACAGAGCCAACCCCTCTGGAAACGGGAGAGGGTTGGGGGCCGTGCTCTCACGGGCGGCTGCTCAGGAGTCTGAGTACAGAGCAAGGGGGCGGACTACCTCCCTGCCCTCGGCCAGCTCCCCAGCTCCACACAGCCAGATAGCTGTGCCTTCTACCTACTTCCCCAAGTGCCTGGATTCAGGGACACCGAGCACAGCAAAGGGCAGGAGCAGGGCAGAGACCACAAACAGGAAGTCTTACATGTTTACAACCTGTAGTAGAATCTTACACCTTGACACTATGGGATCATCGACTTGCTTCTCTAGCCCAGCTCCCAAAATGCAACCAGGCAATAAAAACATCCCAGGCAAGAAACAGAGGACCACGCCTAGAAAAGCCGTAGTGAAAGTGGGGGCAAGGGCGCCAGCAATTCTACAGGCTGCGGTCTGGGGAGTCCTTAAACAAGACCGACCCCGTTTTCTCCTACATCATTCTTAAATACAGACAGATAGTCCAGGACCACTAGATATTTGATGCCGAATGCTTCCAATATTAGTGCCTCAAACAAGTACAAAGTGACTTAAAAACAAAGGTTAAAAAAACACAGAGAACCAACACAACACCCAACATGTCAACAGACATCCCAGAAAGAAAGAAAAAACAGAAGAGATAAAATTATTTTTTAAATGATACAAGAAAATGCCCCCAAATCAAAGGAAGTATCTGTGTGTCTAACACAGCAGAGTGAATGAAACAAGATCCATACCAGATAAGGCATCATGAAATTTTGGAGAGAAAAAAGGTTCCTGAGTATTTCCAAAGGGAAAAAATAGGTCTCACACACACAGAAAAAGGGATCAGACTGAACAGAACTCAATGTCAACAGTGGATGCCAGAAAAATACTGACTTCTTCCCAGACAGGAAATCACTTTTGACCTAGAATTCAAATCACAGCCAGGTATGCAGGGGGTGGGGGGATTTTCAAACATGTAAGGACCTAAAACACTGGACCTCATGCAGCAGAGATGAAGAAGATAACAGAAATTGTGTTTCAGAAAAACAAAGGCGTAAATCAAAAAGAAAGATGACCTAGGATTCAAGAACTGGGGCACCAACACAGGAGAAGAGTGACAATTACTAATCACCAGATCTGCCTCTCAAGAGCAGAGGAAAACAGAGGGACAGAGGACTATAGAAGGGAAAGAAGAGATTGACTGAAGTGTCTGAACATGTGAAGAAAAACATAAGAGAAATTTTGTACTTCTGTTGGAATATCTGGATAAAAAGAGCAGTAAGTGTATAGAAAACAAAGCAAATAAAAAGAAGGCAATTAGCCCTGGCTGATGTGGCTCAGTGGATTGAGTGCCAGCCTGCAAACCAAAGGGTCGCCAGTTCGATTCCCAGTCCAGGCACACGCCTGGGTTACAGGCCAGGTTCCCAGTAGGGAGCGCGTGAGAGGCAACCACACATTGATGTTTCTCTCCCTCTCTTTCCCCCTCCCTTCCCCTCTAAAAATAGAAAAATAAAAAATCTTTAAAAAAAAGGCAATTAACTCATAACACACACACAAAACCCTATATAAACTATACCCGAAATCAGTAATGAGTCAAAATAATGCAAATATCAACCACCTATTTAACAAAAGGCGTAATTATACAGGGGTATAAAGACAGCCCGTGCGTATGTAGTGGCTACAGGTATGCGAGTGCACACTGGAGGAAGGGGGATAAAAACCAACCCACAATTCCTGATCTGATATTCCAAATATCCAGTAAAGCTCTAAAAAAATAAAACAATTTTTTATTAGCACCAAATGTATTTAACAGTAAACCTGATCTGAATTTACACAAAGCAATACATAACCTCTCTATGCTCCACCTAGTGTGACTACTCATTGCCTTGCTGCAGAAGTATTAAGTTTGATCACAGGCTACGGCCCCAACTACAGCATTGCTCAAGACTCTACCAGGGCATCGTGCGATGTGTGGTGTGCATGTATCATTTACCTTTCTAAAGTCCGAGATTCCTGAATCCAAAGCACATCCGACCCCAAGGTTCTCAGATGAGGGATTATAAATGCGCAGTCAATTATTGTATCAGGAATACAACAGATACGGACCGAAGCTGATAAAGAAGTAGTTCTGTAAAGCACAGCACTCAGAAATATCACCAAAGTGAACAGCTGAGTTTCACTACCCCGAGTGAAGCAAATGACTCTGGTTCCTCAGTAAGTATATTCTGTATCACTGTATTTTTAAGTTACAAAAACTACTTTGCTAAAAATAAAAACTAATGGAAAGGAAAAGGTCTCATCGCTATCCTGCTTAAAATCTTCCAGGGCATCCCAATAGCGCAGAAAAATTCCAGGCTCCTTTAAGATGGCTTTGTGGCACCTAGCTTTGCCTCTCCAGCATTGTCACATACCAGTCCCTCTCTGCTCTCTGACTTTCTGGAACTCCAAGCTCTGTCCTGCTTAAGAACCTTTGAGTTAGCTGTACTTCTGGAATGTTCTTCCCCTAGCTGTTTGCAGAGCTGGCTCCTTCTCTTCCTTCAGGTGTCAGCTTCTATGTCATCTCCCCAGAAAAAGTTTTCCTGGCCACTCAAAAGTAAGTTGTCAGTTATTCTTTATTTCATCAATCCTAAGTTTGAAAACACAAGCATTTTAAAACTAAAGAACAAAACTACCAACCCCCACTAAAAAGAAACTAGAAAATTATTTGCAATGTATTAGATAAGTCTAATAGTCATCCTTCAAATGACAGCTCAAAGACGACTTTTTAGAGAGAAAAACTGACATCCCACGCCCATGAAGAAAGGGTCCCTTTATGATGCAGTTTCACAGTATCACATGCCTTTTCTCATAACTGCTTTCACAGCAGGTCTACTTCTAACTGTGTGGTTCCTTGCCTGATGTCTGCCTTGCCCAGTGGGATGCAAGCTTCGGGTCCAGGAACTAATTTGCTCACTATGGCTCCTCAGCCTCTAATAAAAGACTGACTGGCACATAAAAGACAAATATTTGTTAAGTGAAAGAATCAACAAATAATAACTAAACATAAAGTATTGCTGCAGATAAACAAACTAAAAATCCCCTCAGAAAACTACTTAAAAACATTTTTAAATGGCCAAAAAATGCAAAATATGTTCAATCTTGCAAATCAAAGAAATACAATTTAAAACAAGAATCTTTTTGCCCATCAAACTGGCAAAGATCTAAAAGAATAATCACTCACAGTACTGGTCCTATGACTTGCTCATTCACACCATGTACTTGTGTACACACGTTTCCCCGGCAAGGGCTGAGAAACCCGTAAGGATCTCTCCTGCTTATCACCGAATGCACAAACCCAACCAGCCTCCCCGCCACATCCTTTCAAACAGCTACCACAAAACGTACGGCACTCTGCCGTGTGGAGTGTGCACCCACGTTCTTGTGCACATTATACGCAGGATTATTATACCCATGGTATGTAATCCTTGCACTCATGTATAATGTGCTATTTTTCCCTAAAAATTTTGGGCAAAAACGTGCTCGTTATACACAGCGAAATACAGTACCTGTGTCAAACACACAGATTTGTGAATAGTATGTTTTCACAAGGATGCACAAGTAACTGAATAGGAGATGATGGTGCTGGGATAATCACATACTTACCCATTACAGATGGGTTTTGTTTAACACAATACAAAGCATGCCTCCTCAGAGTACAAACCACTGGCTAGGTAGTAGAGAGAGGTAATTATAAAAACGAGGACTCTTAGGTAAACTGTAATTTTAAAAGTTTTTTAAAATAAATAAAATAAAAATGAGAACTAGCAATAGTAAAGAGCATCATTTTAAAAACTACATGGTAGTTTTATTGGATCATTTCTACGGTTGCCTAAAATTTAACACCTTTATAAAATAATAGGTTGCTGGAAGTAATAGCACTTCTAATAAAGTATATTTTCTCAATTTAATGCTGGTATACACGAAGGCAGAAACAGAAAAGACCACAGGCAGCCTTATGCACGGCTTCTGAGATGTGCACACACACACACCTCTTTTCCGCGTCAATGCTACCTACCTGATTTACAAGTTCAGGGATGCCCAGAGCTCTGTCAATTTCTTCTAAGCCTGTGGCATCAGTGTTGCTCAGGAGAGTGTGCAGCTGGTCCAATAATGCTCTCTCATCATTCTGGCCTTCTAAGTTAGAAGGAGGCCCAAGGAGATCATCTAGGGAATTCCTAAGAAGTGGCCTAAAAAGAGACTTCAAATCAATCTCAATGGTGCTTTTCCTCTTCCAAAAAAAATAAATCACAATACCAACACACAATATTTTAATGTGCAACAATAACTCCAACACTGTAAGTATAAATAATTAACTGAGTGTAACAGAGACTAGCAAATGGTATCAACTTAAATTTAAGGCCCACAATTTAAACTCACCAGGCCATCTTTGACCACCATATTTAGCTTAGGACTCACCTCTCCCACCCCCAAAATTTAACTGCTAGACCCCTAGGTATTTGAAGGGTAGCAGAGAAAGGGGGGGGGGTAGGGGAGGGTCGCAATTTTCAAGATCCTACAAGACTAGAGGTGATAATAGCCAAGTAAGTTGAGAAAAAACAAAAAAATAGGAAAAAGGACAGCAATGTTGCACTATCAATGAACTGAGCCTGGGAATCTCCCAAAATAACGGTTACACGTGGCCCACAGAGCTCACGTACTGGTGAGTACCATACAAACTCCAGACACCCACAGCAAAGAGCCCCAGCTCACCAACACGTGAAAAAGGCATGAAGCTAGACATTTCTCCTGACTCAGAAAAATTCAGTTGTGAAACTATTTGCTCTCTACTGGGCAGAGAAGCACTCAAGTTCATGAATTCTTGTGATTACATCACTGACTACTCAACAGATCGATTTTTTTCTTAGATTTATTTATTATAGCATTCAAGTTAGAACTGACATTGACAGGTAGCCTCTTTCATGCAAATGAGCTACTGATCACGCTAAGGAAAAATGAAATACAAACATAATCCACAATCGTTCTTTTACAAAAAAGAGTGCTATAGTTCACCGTCACCAACATCCCTGAAATGTCTTTTAAAAAATGTTTAAAGACTTATTCAACCCTTAAAAATTAGTTTTCCATAAAAACTAGACTTATCTTCTGAACGCCATTTATGTTGTGAAACTGGTACAAATGTACCCCTCCCTCATGGAAGACTATTCCATCAAGAGACACAGCTGCCTCAGAGAGGCTCTCGGGTCTGACCACTAGGAGCCCTGGCAGCTGAACCACACAGCTCCGCCCCCTCACTCTCTGCTGCCCCACCTCAGCCTTGTTTCCACATACAATTCCAAGAAATGCCCAGATGCCCATGAAGTACCCAATTTCAGAGAGTTTTTCTCATTCTCTTTCAGGTTTGTTCCTGTGCTCTGATCCTTTTCTGGATAATCCAACGCTAACATTTTCTACAGAGCCACATAATAAACCCCCACCTATTTTGAGCCCCATGAAGGCTTTGTTCCATGGACAACATGCCATCTGGCCAGGAACCTGGTTGGTTAGATGGTGCTGCTTGGCCGTAAGGACTGACACCCATTCCCATGGGAATTTCACCAGGCCCTGGGGGAACAACAAGAAAGAATAAATTTTAAAATAATCCAATAGCAAAAATTACCCTACAACATCTAATTTTCTTTTGCTATAAAGGGGATGCTTACGCATTTGAAGCATCTGCTGCTGCTGTTGCAACATTGGTCTTGCACCTGGAATGCTATTGGACCGAAGCGGCAAGGTGGGCATCGAGCCACCCAACGTAGGTCTGGGTAAAGAAGCATTATAATCCACTCCTGGTCTTCCCATGGAGGGTGAACTCATAGGTTCCATTCGGCTGGCCTTTGAGTTTGGTAAGCCCCAGTCTCCCGAGGAAGGAGTCTGATTCACAGTCACATTTCTGTTTGGTCCACCTACAACAGGTAAAAATGGTTAGGTCTTTTCCATATTATAATGAAATCTTTCTTGTATCATATAGGTACAGTCATTTACACATAACATCAGCCATGACAAAAAAAGTGCTTTGCCATCCTAAGGATAATTTTTTATGGGCTACTGTGTATTCATTACAG
>VMDR010011833.1:0-27712 GCA_007922815.1 Macrotus californicus
AGTGGTTGACTGATATCAGATATGCAACAACAGCTAGTTTGGGCTGAAGTTTAGGGCTACTTTAACCTCTGCTTGAAATTTTACCTATAGCCCTATAAACTACCCTATAATACTGGTTTAATTAAAGTAATTCTGTTAATTGAATACATTTATTTTCATAGAAATTGAGTAATGTTTTATTCTTATTCTTCATCACATATGTCTCAAAAGTTTAACTGACTAAAAGCTTCATAACCTTTTTATAAATATAATTGATGTAGAAGCTCTCAAAATGTAATTTAAGTTTTAGAGGTCATGTTTAGATTATTCAAATTTAATTTGGTGACCCAGTTGACAATATCTATATATTGTAAACTCCTAAAAACCAAAATCCAAACAAAACATGCTTGATAAAATGTTTAAAGGTTACACTACTATGCTAGGTAAATATGAGTGTTTATGTATATGGAATTTCATTTTTTATGATGTTCATATCTATGGAGGTGATTAATGCCACTACAAAAGCCCTAAGTTCTATGACCAGCAGAGAGGCCACGTTTCTTTTCTTTTTTTCTTTATCTTAAATTGAAAACCCTGAATTTAATGTGATATTGAGGGGAACTCCATCTCTCCCTTTCTACCACCCACCCAGCCAACCCGCTGTGAGTTGGGTGAGGGCAGCCCCCAGTCTCCCATCATATGGCTCTGGGAGCCACCCTGTGCTCAGTCATCCTCCTGAGCCTGTCTCTGTGAACCTCCTTCTCGCCTGTGTATGCGTACAGCACCTGCTTGCGCTCCTGTGGGCTTTCCTGTCCCACCCAGGAGGACCTGGCAAATGTTAGGGCTGTGGGCTGAGGGTTCACTGGGCCAGAGCGGCGGAACTGGGTGATAAGAAATGTCAGAGGGCTTGTGAAATCATCATTAAACACTGAATCACATGCCCGCCTACTTTGCAAGAGAGGCACTGGGCTGGGGTCTTGGGGGAAGAGGCTGGGGTTGGGACTGCGCCCGCTCAGTGATGTGCTCGGGTCTGAAAGCTACGGCTCCGTCAAATAATTGGTGATGATCAATCTGCGCGACCAGTCCTGACTGACGGGGGACCAGTCCTGGCTGACGAGGGGTACAGCCTGGGCTGTCTTTGTCGCTTGTATTCTCTGCTTCGTCTGCTGGAGTGAGCCGTGTCCCTGTCTGGCCCATTTCTTTGGCCACAGATGAACAGGATGGAGCCACTGGATGCTCCTTGAAAGGGACGAATAGTGACCACAGCAGTTCTGAGACTCAGGAGTCACGTGACACCGTTGCAGAGTCCAGGACTCAAGTGTAGGAAGCTGTACCACATTCTGGATAGAACGTGACCAGGAAGATACTACAGATGGTGAGCAGGATGACTGTGTTGTGGTAGGAAGGTGTCATGTGGTTGGAAATGACCCTGACGAGGTCACCCCGGAGCCCAGAGTCCTCCTGCGGCCCTGAGCCCAGCACTGCGCACGCGGTCTGCACCTTGAGCCTGCGAATTTCGCTGTCTGGCGGAGCGCAGGCGACTCGGAAGACGTGGATACCAAGAAAGAGGCGCAAAACAGGGAGGCAGAAGCCGAGGGACGTGTGGCTGTCACCAGGGAGCAGGGGCGAGTCTCAGAGACGCGCCGCTCCGCAGGGGCTCCCAAAGGCCCCATTTCGTGAGAGCAAAATCATCCTGGCTTCGATTCAGCACAGCAGACTTTTATCTCCGGCTCTCGCAGAGTCCACTGCAAGTGTTCCCACGTGTTCAGTTCAGAGTCCAAGTCCCTTCCTTCCTGCGGGCTCTGCGAGGCCGGGCTGCAGGGCCTGCAGGCGCGCCCCAGACTTCCAGTGAGTGGGGAAGGTGAGGCGCTCGCTGACAGGGGAGCGCATTCTCTGGGCCGGGCCAGTCTTCCTTCTAGAGCTCAGTCGTGTGGCCATGTCTGCCTGGAAAGCAGGCTGGAACTGTAGCCAGCCGTGTGGCCTGGAGGAAGGAGAGGCAGATTTGGTGAGTGGCTGGTCAGTCTCTGCTGCAGTAAAACTATTTTACTTAGGGCGTAAGGAAACTGACACTCAGAGAAGTTCAATGCTTGCCCAAGGGATTTCGCTAAATGTCAGTCACAACTCAGATCCCGGTGCCACTGGCCCCAGTATCCGTGGCTCTTCGCCAGCACAGGCTGTCTCCCAGGGACCGTTAGCCTTTGGCTGGGGCAGCAGTGGACGGGGATGAGGGCACACGGTTGAGCTGTAGTGAAGTTGCAAAGCTGCAAGCCCTGCCACCTCAGCCCTGACTTGTTAGGTAGAGATGACTACCCAGTGCAAGAGCAGAGGGAAGCAGTAGTTCACCACCACGAGGCATGCCTGATTTGGGACTGAGGAGGCATCCGGATGGACTGGGGGAAGTTGAGCGAGTCCCTTTCCCGCCTCTGCCTGGGGTTCCAGGTTCTTTTCCAATTTACCATGTTGAGACACTCTGGTTTTCTTAGTCTTTCTGAAGGTGTTTATCTTGTGTATCCCTTGTGTACTTGAAGGAACAGATATGCCTGGTTCAAACAAATCCCTTCAGAGAGCTGGAAAAATTCCACTCTGGACAATTTTAATTTTTGCTCAATTATCTGATCTCTTACTCCTGGTATTTCAGCTTAATATTAAATCATCAATTTGCCTCAAGAGATTGTCACAATCAATAGAAACCCTGAAGGAAAAGGCAGTAGGACTTATTTTATTTTCACACTCAGTCTTCCAGACATTGGTGAAATGGAATGTAGGGAATTGCTATAATAAAGCAGAGCCTGGGAGGAGAGATATTCATTGCATGGCAGCTAGGATGCTGGGGCACTGTGCAGCTGGGCAGTAGACCATGTGGCTGCCGATTCGCAAGAAGAGGTGGCCAAGGGAAGAGCTACCATTTATCACCATCCCTGAGGAAAAGGTCATCCCATGACCTCAAGGGGGTAAAGAAGAGTGAGGAGCATTTGTGGGAAAGAAAGCCACCGGAGAATAATAATTTTATGCTTGAGTGGTGCTTAAGCAATAGACATCATTGTAAAATTTACCTTTTTATCAGAGGATAGGGTCCCTTCCTACTCAGCTAGAAAACAAAGAGACATTTTGGTAATAGGACTTGTATTACTTAGAGTCCCAATGTGGATGACCCAGATTAATAGAGCACCTCTATTCTTTGAGCTGTTCAGAAGGACAGGACCCTAAAAACCATTGCCTCACTATACCTTACATCATCAAAGCTAGATTGCCACCAATCTGTGTCCCAGCACAGTGTTTTAAGTCCTGGGCCTGGAAATGGCAAATATCGCTTCCCTCCCTTGGGGAGAAATCAGCAACAGGACCATACCCAGGGGATGTAGTTCATACCTGGGGAGTGTTGTCTCACTACAGCCCTACTGCCTTAGATTTAGAAGAACAGGAGAGGAGTTCCTGGTGGGCAACCAGCTGAGTAACACAGAACTCAACATTGAGGAAGGGGGAGGGATTCTTTCAGCAAAGTTCTAATGCTGTGATATGCTAGAGGGTACAGGGCATTGATAGTGCAAAAGCCAATGCTCTACCAGCAGGATCCAATAGGCCCTCTTTCCCACTTCACCCGAGTGGAAACTGATGAACTTAATGGCTTTCTACTGAACCTGGAAGTCCATGAGAAAAGGTGGGATTCTGTGGACCAAATTACCCCAAAGAGGAAAGAGAGGGTCTAGAGGGGAGGCGTTTGTGGCTCAGTAACTGCAAAAAGGGTATGCGGAGCTGTCCTGTGACACTGAATGAAGGCCATGTCTATTGAAGAGATATTGGTTGAGAGAAGACAAGTTAAATGGTAGAGAGACTCTATCCCTGCACATTCCTGTGAATATTCTCTAAACGGATGAGAAGGCATGACTGGAATCTGAAGTAAAGAACTGCTTTGAAATTCTTCTGGATCCTGGGTGTGTGAGTGACTTGTTTAAGAATGGGTTGTCCCCCCACTCTTCCACTGTAGTGTGGGTGCGGGCTACAATTCTCTAATGCAGCTGAGTGAAGGGATTCTCAGCAAGGCCTCTGTTGACCCACACAAGGAAAATCTCCCTTAACATTTGACTCTTAATAACCTGTGCTTTACCCTTGTACCACTTATTACTCTTATAATTCCTGATTTAATGTCTGTCTTCTCTTCCAGATATTAAAATATCCTGAGGGCAGGAGGGCATAGATCCCAACTGTCTAGGTCAATGCTATACGTTCAGTTCTTAAAACATGCTCAACATATAGTAGGTACTCAATAAAATGGCTTGTGATGATGCTAATGAAGGGATTGAAATCCAATGCAGTTGGAATCCCTTCCAGAGCAGCCAGAACATTCCAGAGGTTCAGAGCCACCTCTCGCTGGCGTCTGCCTGCATCAACCTCAGAATTTGACTGGGTCACCTGATTTACCCAGGCTTTCAGCACCCCACCCAGGCCAATCATGACGGCTAGCTGCTCAGACTGACAACCCAGCCCAAGCCATGGACCTGTTCACTCTAGACATACACAGTCACCATACACACTGTCAACTGCTACCACCTCCACTGAAGAAGAGACAAGCACATACTTCCCTAGAATCCTTTCCTTCTAGATATTCTCCAATTGCCTCCCTCTTCTCCAGTGCCACCTCTTCCTCTTCCTTTTGCTGGACCTTTGGGCCTGGATAAAAACCCCTGTTTAGCCCTGGCTGGTGTGGCTCAGTGGATTGAGTGCAGGCCTGCAAACCAAGGGGTCCCCAGTTTGATTCCCAGTCTAGGGCACATACCTGGGTTGTGGGCCAGGTTCCCAGTAGGGGGCATGCTAGGGGCAACCACAAATTAATGTTTCCCTCTCTTTCTCTCTCCCTTCCCTTCTCTAAAAACAAATCTTAAAAAACAAACAAACCCTGTTTGTGTGCAATTTCTTCCCTAAATGCAGTACCTCCACTTCCCTTTCTCTTTCCTGAGGACTTCCTGGGAAGGGGGTGGGCTGGGAGAGGCTGCTCAGTGTCCAGCATACCAGGTATTCCAGGGCACCTTGAGGAGAGATCCCCCACACTGCCTTAAGTATTCCAGGCCAATGGTCCTCCAACCGCCCCTAAACCTCCACTCTTCTGGCTGAGCCATCCTACCCTTCCTCGGTGCTGTCATCTATAGACATCCTGGCTGCACTCCCTCTTTCCTTGAGGGATCTGGTAATTTGTTCATGGTCCTCCTCTCCACCTCATGTCCTGTGTCATCCAGGTTGGCGTTAAAGCTGCTGTGAACATCTGTCTGACACTCTGGGCTTGGGAGTTCTTGACATTCTCATTAACAGAGCTTTTCATCTCTTCGCTCTGGCTGCCTAGTGATTCCCTCCCCAATCCTGCAAGCTTTTTGCTGGGGCCGTGTCTAAGTCATTTTAAGTTCTAAGACCCAGGACAGTGTTTGACTTAGAGTAAGGCTCTCAAAAGGTGTTTGAGGGAATGGATAAGTAAAGGAAGATGTAAAAGTTAAGTGCCTAGTCCACCTTCAAGGTACTGAAGTAATATAATAGCTTAATAGTTCAGAGAGACTGTATTAATCAAGTCACACTGTTATCTCTTATCTCTTGTTTGCTGTAATTATTGGTTCAAGTTCCTTAGGTAGAGAATGCTGGTATTATTAACTTTAGAGATTATAATTCGATGAAATAAAAGGATGCTACACTTGATTCATGACTGATAATGTTAGATCTCTGTGTGGGTCTTCTACAAGAAAATATCTAATGACTATGAGGAGGCAGAGATAAGGATTGATTTGAAATGTGATGAGAAGTAATTATTGACAATCTCATGGTGGCCAGGCCTCTGGGTTCCTTTCTGTGACCTGGGATCTAAAATTGGTAATCAAGTCAGATATCAACAAACAAACAAATACAGAACAAGGGACTATTTTCTTTGTATTAAAGCTTAATCAAATAAAGACTACCAGGGACAAGCCTGTAGTCCAACAAAATCAGATTTATCGACCTGGTGCCATGAAGGAGGTACTCCAGAGGAGCTGTGAAGTGCTCCTCAGTAAGAGGGGGAGATTTGTAAGGTCAAGTCTTGGGCAGAAGGATCTGAGGAAGGTCCAAAGGAAGTGGGGATCAGTGCTGTACTGGTTGCAGTTGCCGAGGCAGAATTACAAGTGGGGACAAACTAGAGGTTGAATACCACCATGAGCAAGGATGGCTCAGCACTAGGGAATCCCTAGTAAAAGATGGGTGTAGTATTACAGATCCAGGAGCATCATTGGTAAGAAAGCAGCAGTCGTTCAAAGTGTGTGTTGTCATTGCATTTCACAGCTGCAGCCTGACCTTGGGAGAAAGATTGTTCTCTGTGAATTGTGCATTTGGCTTTATCTGAATCTGTCCTCCCAACCTGGTTAACATCAGGGCTTACTTTCACTTTTCCAGTCCCAGACAAGTTTTAGCTCTTTCTATTAGCTGGATTTAGCCAAATTTTAATTATTCTTTTTTAAATCACACTAAAGCCAAATAAATGTCCACATTTCCCTCTACAGCTATGACCATCAACCACACACAGGAGCAAAATTCTGCAAAGCCTAAGGTGGCATGTTCAGGACAACTGTATGGTGGTTCATTAAAACAGTTGGAGCTAAGTAAAATTTAGACTAAAATCAGAAGTGACTTATTCCTAGCAAAAGTAGGGTGAGCATCTACTCGCTGTGGCACAACCATCTGCATGTGATTGCTACTAGGGAACTATTTTCCCCATTAAAGCCCTAAAACATTCATTGAGAGGAAGTACTTATTCACTCCTTTTCTCTCGGTTCTTAGAAAAAAAAAACATTGAGAGTCTGGACACATTAAGACCCAGCTATTATAGCTGATGAGAAACAACTCATATCCCAGTGGTTCTCAAACTCTAATGTGCTTCAGAAACACCTGCAGGGCTTGCTGAAACCCAGGTTGTAGTACTCCAACCCAAGAAATTCTGATTCAGTAGGTCTGAAGTGGCACCCCAAATTCACATTGTTAGCAAGTTCCCCGGTGATACTGATGGTTCTGATGCAAGGACCACATTTTGAGAAACACTTCTCTAACTCAACTCTTCCTCAGTGCCTCCGCCTTCCATACTTTTGCACTTTCTGCTCCTCCTGCTTGAAATGCTTTCTCTGTTCTGCCTGTAATTGGCTGCTTGTCTTAATTTAAGTTCTATCCTCCTTGCTTGGCTATTGTATTAGTTAGTTGTTGCCATATAACAAATTACACCAGGTAGGACCTCAGAATGGTAACATGAGGTGTTCAGGGAAACTATTACCCAAGAGAGACGCCCATTAAGCTGGTGAAGAATAATAAAGACAACCATTCAAAATCTTTAGAGATTGACCAAAGGGTTTACAACAGGTTGAGAAACATCAATTCAACAAAATCTATGGAAACTTAGTTGGAATAGTGAAAATCCATGGTGCTGAAGCAGGGAACTGTATCCATGTCCTCACAGCTCTGCCTCATCGAAGAACTGTTCCAATGAGCCCAGCAATCAAGCCGCAGTTCAGTGTCAATAAAGAGTAAAACCTCCACTTCCACCATAGCCATGTGTCGCAGTACAGATGCTCTCATGGGCTCAACGGATGAACAACAGCTCTCATCTCACCTAGCTTTCTAGAGCTAAAGATGGGTAGGTTTGGCAACCAGTGAATTTCAGATCTCATCCTCTTTGGATCTGTGCCGCAGAAGATCCATAGTGGGGGCGTACTTGGGAGTGGCTGCAGCCCGGTACGGGACCACTTTCCAGCACCACTCCCACGGCTACCTTGCCTCACCACCAACACACACACAGCTCCTGGTCTATTAGGAGGATCCAGGTGGAGTAGTCAGTCAAGAGTGAGTTCCCCTCTAAGCCATGAAGGCTCCAGCTCCAGCATTAGAGCCTCCATGGCCTAGAGGTTCCGCCCAGGGGGAGGAAGGCAGAGAAAAATCTCAGAGAACGGCAGCACCAGCCCAGGTGTCCAAGAACGTTTATTGATTTAACTCAAATTCGTAGGGCTGCGTAGGCAGAAGCCTGGCACCTACGCCCTTCATTTTACAATTCAGACTCTGTAGATTTTACTCAATACCTCTTGTGTGCCCATATAGGGCTAAGGACTTTTGCATACATGGATCGCCTGAAGTTCAACCAGGTGAAATGATTTTCGCCTTCCTGTTTTTGTTTGTTTGTTTGTTTGTTTTTGTCTGTTGTGATCACTGCTATATTTGCACAGCCTAAACAACACCTGGTAAAAAGCAGGCCTCGATAAATATGTCTTAATAAGTGAATTGTCTTATCCGACTCTGAAATGAAACTCCAGGTGACCCTGTATCATTTTTAATTGTAACACTGAATCACTGAAACATTTCTATTTCTAACTTCTTGAACCTAGACCTCTTTGCACAATTAGGTCTAGGGTCGGCTAGATACTGCTACGTCCTCCACCCAGCCTAAAGCTCTAAGGCCGAAGACCAGCCCTAATAAGGTAGGGCCCAGTAACTCGCCGCACTGACAGATGGTAGGTGTGTCCTGTTTCGCCAGTGCTCACAGTTGCGCCGGCTTCTTGAGGAGCACGCGCAGACGCAGAGGCCTCGCTTGCTCCCTGGCTCCGCCCAACTCACTTCTGGAGGGCGGGGCGAAACCTCGGCTGAGAGGAGGGCCCGGACGGCAGCTGCGCGCATGCGCCGAAAAGAACTGAGGGGCCCAGGCACAGTGACCCGCTTGTCTTGAGCAATTGAGACGAGATGCAGGTGAGTAAGCTGCGGGGCACCAGTCTTGTGGGCTGCGGTCGCTTGTTTGCCCCGCCGGGTCTGCGCAGGCGGTGGACTGTCCCGTCAGGCCCAGCGGGAAGTGCCAAGAGCCACAGGCACCGAGGAGAGCTTGCTAGTTGAGGCCCGGCGCAGTGCGGGAGGGCGGGCGTGGTCCCACCGGCTGGCCTTCCCCACCTCGGTGTATCACAATCCCAAATGTCTGTCCTTTGTGGCAACCTCTCCTTGAGATCTTGTTCCACCCGACAAAGTTACCTCTTACTTATTAACTCTCTTAGTGAGCACGTGAGCAGATGTGTTTACGGACCCTTTGCCCGAATCGGGAAGCTGAGGTTTGGAGAAGTGGAGGGTCCCACCTAGGTGTCCCATAACATAAAACAGTGGTGGAACCCTTGTTCCTGACTTCACTTAGTGCCGGGGGAGGGGTTACTTACACTCTCACCCCTAACGTTGGTGGTTTAGGCGGGCTGTCCTGCCTTCCAGAGCTCAGCCCAGGAGTCTCCTGTGTTCAGTTACTTTCTGTCTTAAGACAAGATTCCCTAGCATTGTCCTTTTATTGCCTCGGGAATTTGACCAAAATCCAAAGAACAGTGAAAGAAAATTAATGAAGACACGATGGAAATGGATGCTTTTATGAACAAAAACCTGCGACAACGAAGTTGTCAAGGACCATCCTCCAAAGGTCATTCTGCTGCCTTCCAGAATTCGCTGTGGTCAGGAATTCTGATTTCTGGCTCAGTGGGAAATGGAGTTAGTGTGGGTTTGGTTGGGGATGGAGAGGATGATCCTCTGTAAATACAGTGTGTCTGCCACAAACCAGACCCTCTTAAATGGTGATGAAGCTCCAGGGCTGCTTTCCGTAGCACTCCTTGATTACAAATTTCAAACCAGGTCCATTTGCGGTGTTCCCGCCAAGCTATGCAGAACCAGTGTTTGCGCAGCAGCGTTCTGGAGCTAAGAGCCCACTTTGCCATTTATCCTTCTGACATTTGATCCTGGCAAGTTTGACTTGTTGCAGCATGGCAATGGCCTCCTAAATGTCGTGTCTGTCCTAGGGTTCTTAGGGTTGACTAAGTAAATACAGGTAAACAGCTTAGAAATATATCCTGCACCCAGAATCCATGAACTGTTAGCCATTGTGAACTATTCCATGGGGCCTCAGATCTCTTCTCTCAGGTTTGGCCATTAGAGAATTTGTCAGCCCAGCATCAGCCTCTCCTCCTGATGCTTCTGATCCTACTGCAGCCACAGGACTTTGAGACACTCAGCATTGTTGCTCTTGGGCCCTTTGGACATTCTTGTCTCTCTGCTGGGAAAGTAATTTCCTAAGTTCTCACTCCTCATGTCTGATTTCTTCTCACCCTCCAGAGATGGTTAAATGTCACCTCTTCTGGGGGAACATCCCCGCCCATTCTATGGAATTCAGCCCCCCTGTGACTCTATAGGTCCGCAGCCTGTTGGTCATTGCACTTGCCACAGTTTGTAATGTGTATCTGATTGTTTAATGCCTGACTCTTCCTCTTGACTGTAAAGTAGATCCGGCACCCACCACTCTTCCTTCCTATTGCAATAATTTACATACAGTACATAGTTAATAAATATCTGTTGACTATTGGACAAAAACCAGGTCAGAGCCTTGGCTCCAGCACTGAAGCCGATCTGCACATCATATCTTGATTTTTTACCCCAAGACTCAGTGGTGGGGGGTGGGGGAGTGGAGGGGAAGACGAGAAGAGTGGAACGGGCTATGGGTCTTTTGACACTTTCTCAGAAACAGATCACGGAATAATTTGAATTTTTCTTCCCATCACCTTTCCTATTTGACCCCTTGCCCAACGTAGCACTCTCCATAGTGGACTCATGGTCTGTGTCCTTGGTCTCCCTGCTATTTATAGGACCCCAACGCAGACACCGAGTGGAATGACATCTTACGCAAAAAGGGCATCTTGCCCTCGAAGAAGAGTTTGAATGAACTGGAAAAGGAGGCAGAAGAGGAAGAACAGCGAGCCCTCCAGCAGTCAGTTGGTTAGCTTGCTCTCACTCTTCTCTGCTCTGTGTCTTTCTGGCTAGGAAACCGCTTTCCAAGCCTCTAAACTGCTTTGGTAGAAGGATCCTCTGAGCAAGAGCCAGGGAGGCAGGGACTGAAGCGCTGTAATGAACATTGGGACCATAGCAAGTCACGGCATGTCTCTGCCTTCAACTTCCTGGGCTGTAGAATTTGGGGTCTTCAGAGGCCCCTTCATTTCCAGTTTCTTGTTTGTGTCAGATAAGCACACGATAATCCTGGAGACTTGACTTTCTGGTCTGCTGTTCACTTTGAATAATGCCATGGAAATTTGCTCAAAGTTTATAGTGTTTGTATTCTCTTTTTTTTCTTTAAAATTTCTACCCATTGAATTTAGAGAGAGAGGGGAAGCGGGAGACAGGGAGTGTGAGAGAGAAACATCAATTTGTTATTCTACTCATTTTTGCATTCACTGGTTGATCCTCATAGGTACCCTGACCAGGGACAATGCTCTAATCAACTGATCTTTCTCCTGAGCTATACTACATTCTCTTTGTGCTTGTATTGAAAATATTTAAATAGCTTAATTTGGGGAAGCTTAATATGGAGTCTGAGAAAAGCATTTTCTCAAAGGTAGCTGTACCACCTGAATTGGAATCTATAGGGTGTTTGTAAAAACCCAGTTCCTACTGAATCAGAATCTCTGGGGGGTAAGGCCCAAGAATCTGCATTTTAAATAAGTGCCTCAAAGGATTTCTGACGCACACCAGAGGTTGAGAACTGCTGATCACAGAGCCAGTATTTTTGTCCCCTGCTTACATGTTAGAACTAATTTACAGAAGGATTTGTTACAAAGCATTTATCTAGTGAGTGTTTATTGAATGATTACTGTGTGCCAGGTGGTATTGTAGGCAGTGAGACTTTAGCCACACACAGGCCAGACAAAATTCCCATCCTGGTGGAACTTACATTGCAATGAGAGACAGACAACAAATGATACATAAATGAAATACAGGAAAATAAGACAGGGAAAGGGCCTTGAAAGGGTTGCAGGAGTACAATTCTAGGTAGGGTCAGAGAGGATCTCCCTAGGAAGACATGTGGGTAGACCTGAAGGAAGTGAACTGAGCTACTTTAGCAAGTGAAAAGCATGTTGGAAAATCTATAAGGAGACCAGTGTGATTGGGAGAGAGGAGTAGTACGTTCAGAGAGGTAACTAGGGGTCAGATCATTTAGGACCTTGCAACTTCTAATAAAGACCTTGATTTTATGTAATGAGTTGGAAGTCATTGGAAGTTTGAACAAAAGAACGACATGCATCCGCCATGTTGACAGCACCATCCTGTTGCTGCCTTCCTGAGCATGGACAGTGGGGGGCAAGGCAGGAAATAGGGAGACTAGCTTGGAAACTACTGCAGTAATTTAGGCAAGAAGTACCATTGGCATGGGCCAGAGTAGTGGTGGTGGTGGTGGTGGAAGTGGTGAGAAGTGATCAGATCTGGACATATTTTGAAGGTAGGGCCAACAGGATTTGCTGATGGATCGATCCTTTGAGGAGTGTGAGAAAAGTAAGTCTAGGATGACTACAAGGTTTTGGGCTTGAGCCACTGGGAGGATGGAGAGACCCCAACTGAGATGAGGACTTGGAGCAGGTTTGGAAGTGAGATCAGGAAGTCCGTTTGGGACATAGTAACTCTGAGATTTTCGTTAGACAAATAGAGGTGGTAAGTGGGCTATTGGGTGTGTTTTTCTTCAGATCAGAGAATATGGGCTACAGGCATAAATTCGGGAATTGTCAGCATATTGGCAGTATTTAAAGCTATGAGATGCGATCACCAAGGGAGTGGGTATAGATAAAGAAGGAAAGGAGCCAAACCTGCAGAGGGTCCAAAGGAGGACAGTCTCACAGGTGGGGGCAGAAGAGGGCAGTCTTTCACAGACAGGCAGTGTTGGGTTGGATCACATGCTGCTCATCAGTCAAGAAATGAAGGTCATTGTTGAGGTGGATAAGAGCAGTTCTTTGCAGTGCTGGGATCGATGCAGGGGCAAAAACCTGATTTGATGGCCAGAAGCAAGATTGTATATGGCAATAACACTGGCTGGTGTGGCTCAGTGGATTGAATGCCGGCCTGTGAAGCAAGGGGTCACTGGTTCAATTCCCAGTCAGGGCACGCGCCTGGGTTGTGGGCCAGGTCCTCAGTGAGGGGTGCTTAAGAGGCAACCACACATTGATGTCTCTCTCCCTCTCTTTCTCTCTCCCTTTCTCTCTAAAAGTGAATAAATAAAATCTTTTTTTTTAAAAAAGTGTTTATGGCAATACAAACAAAACACAGATGTTATGGCAGGTCCCACTGGTGTCCTCTCACCTCCTGGGTGGGAAGAGAACTGTGATGCATCTGCCCAATAGCGTATGTGCTTGACGATCAGACCAGGTGAGTTCAGGCAAATACAGTGTTTGTTTTATAAACTTGGGAATCTTCTCATTTGTGTCCTCACTGCGATGTGTAGGTAAGAGTCAGGCCTGCAGATATCAACATACTAGTTCCATCTTTTAACGCCCTCAACTTCTTTGTACTGGTATAATACCTTAAATACTTTGCATCCTGGTTTTGGTGGTCTGGGAGTCTTCAGTGTCGCATGCACATCTTTATGAGAAAAGTGAAGGAAAAAATGCACGTTTGTTCATCCTTTAAATTTTTTGGTTTTTGCTAACTTAACTACATTCAGTGAAAACTTATGAAGATATGACTTTGGAAGAATTGGAGGATAATGAAGATGAATTTAATGAGGAAGATGAACGAGCTATTGAAATGTACAGGTTAGTACCGCCCAGAGGGACTGTTTGATTTTTTGTGTAGTGCTAAAATGTGTGTCCCTTGGTAAATGAACTTTTTGACTGAGATAGCATTTGGAAAGGACCATAATTAAATAATAGTATTTCAGATTCCAAAGAACTGATCTTAGACTGTAGCCATGCAGCAAATAAATAAATCTGGACCTTTACGAAGGTTGCTGTCTGAATGGTTGTGTGTGTGTGTGTGTGTGTGTGAGAGAGAGAGAGAGAGAGAGAGGGAGGGAGGGAGGGAGGGAGGGAGGGAGAAGACTCACTCCTCCTCTTGTGCAGGCAGCAGAGACTGGCTGAGTGGAAAGCATCTAAACTGAAGAGTAAATTTGGAGAAGTTTTGGAGATCTCAGGAAAGGATTATGTTCAGGAAGTTACCAAGGCTGGAGAGGGCTTGTGGGTGATCTTGCACCTTTACAAACAAGGGTGAGTGACCTTATGCTCTGTCTTTAAATGCTCACTTGAATATATGTCATGAACATCCTGGATTTAATTCACATCGAAGGGTGTCTCATGTGTTTTTGTTGCTGATTTGCTCAAATCTTAATGCCTGATTTTTGTGTTAAGATTTTCAAATTAGTATTTGTGACTAACACAAATGCCTCTGTTATGGTGTAGCAATGCAGACTTGGCTTTTATTGATAATAAATTCCTAAGTTATTATCCCTCTAGAGAAACTCTTGCTTTTAAAATTGCATGCATGAATCACTCTCGCAGGTGGCGAGGGCGACCTTTGCAATAATTGTCCACGGCCGGTGGTGCAGGGTCCTCCAGTGTTTCTCACCTGCAGCCTTGCCCTCAGCCGCAGAGTCCATGGCTGTGTAGGGTTCTTTAGAGCAGGAAATGCTCTCTGGCCTGTTTTACACCTTCTAAATGTTGACTGTCTATCACGTATACGGGCACAACAATTATCTTTTACATTGAAGCTGTTTTTCTGACTTATTGCTGGGTCAAATTAAATTGAATTTTGGATTTTGAGTTCTTCATTTTCCCTAAACATATTAGAAGATTCTTTAGGAATGTCAGTTCTTTTTGGCTGGAGTAACAGAACCACTTGTGAGGCTTTACTTAGGGTCGAAGGATAGCTGAGCTTCGTTTTGTATAAATGCAGAATCACAGTTGCTTCTCTTTCTGCTTTGTAGGATTTTCCTGCTCAGCATTGTTTCCTGTTTCCTTTTGTAGGATTCCCCTCTGTGCCCTGATAAATCAGCACTTGAGTGGACTTGCCAGGAAGTTTCCTGACGTCAAGTTTATCAAAGCCATTTCAACAACCTGCATACCCAACTATCCTGATAGGAATCTGCCCACGATATTTGTTTACCTTGAAGGTGATATCAAGGCTCAGTTCATTGGACCTCTAGTGTTTGGTGGCATGAACCTGACGAGAGATGGTAAGGGTCTCTTTGAGGTGGTCCAGGGCATGTGAGACGTGGCCAGTGCATGGCAGAGACGGGAAGAAGCACATTCACTGTCTCATCTGAGACCAAAGGGGGCAGATACAACTGGGCTCTGATAGTTCTCGGTGGAAAGAGGCCACAATGGAGTTTAAAATGTATGGATTTCATATTGATGTCTAATATGTTTCTTTGTCCCTATATTTGAATGTTTTAAGTTGTAGCTCAAGATCTCATCATTTTTGTTTAATTCACATGAACATATAAGGACAAATGTATATATACATATATATTATATATATCTACATCATCTCTATAGAAATATTTTCTCAGTTGAATGTCTTAGTAGCTTTTCAATTAAATTAAAATATTATTTAATTCTGCCTCTTAACTCCTGACGGACATCTTTTTATTCCTTTTTACCTGTTACACACAGAGGTGTCAGAACGTGACACACATAACGTGAGACAGACTGAGGTCTGAGGGCTTCCTGCTAAGTCACATTCTTTGTCTCTTTATTGAGATAATGTCTAACTGTGCTTTAGTGGTTTTAAAACATGTTAAAATATGATTATATACTACTGTATATAACTGTATAAGCTGTTCCACTGGAAAAAGTATAAACATACACACATACATGTAGCATATACACACACACACACGTTACATTAGTTATTCACTATCCCAGTGGTCAAAGTCATACAGCGTTTTAAACTGAATACGCGTTTGCATCATATTTTGGCCTTTCGACCATGCCGTAAGGGGAGAAAGGTAGATGAACAATAGTAGTTACAGTCTTTATTTCCAGAACAAGTCTTATTTGAGGAATAATGAACTTACTAAAACAATGATTACTGCGTAAGTGAACAGTAACAGTGAATATATGCACTTATAGGTATGAATGTATGTGTGCATTTAAATGTATTCTTGAGTCAACACTCAAATCTTCAGTTTGGGGTTTTCTTTTTAAAAAATTGGTTGAGTTTTTGTAACATTTAACTGAGGTACCGAGAGCTGAAAATACTAGTGTTATTCATCTCCGTAAGCACTTTAAATTAGTATGACTTCAGTCACTCTGGTTGTCAGATTTTAATGGAAGTACCTAACGAACAGAGCATCGCTTTAAACCACACTATTTGTTGTAGAATCTCTCACCCATTTCCCTAATTCTACATCAGCCCTCTCTGCAGTGGAAAAGTACATCACTTGATTGTGCTTCATACGGTCTCACACCCGTGTGGAGTTTCACTGATTCTAATAAGAGAGTGAAATATAGGAATTGAGCCTTTAGTCACTGATTCTTCATTTTCTGGTACTTTAAAAAAATTATTAGTTGGAACAAATGAGTCAGATTGAGGATCATTTACCCTTTGACCCTAATAGACTGAGGTATTGGGCATGAGGTTCCAGAATTTCCTTTTGTTAACTAAAGTTAGATGTGATGAATAGATAGACAGCAGGACTGTGAAAAGTATTTCCTGTGGATGTTCCGTGCTGATTTCTTTCCTGGGAACTTGCACAGTCTGGGAAACTGAAGTTGTTAGAAGACAGCTCTAGTCTCTTATCCTCAGATAGGTCCTGATGTATGGAATATCTCATTCGATCTCATCTTACGGGCATGTTTCAAAGTATTTTTGTTCTCCTTCTTCAAGGTCTGAGTGTTTCCTTCCTTCTGGGTACCTTATGATTCTGGTAGTAAACTTAAGTTGTCATCAAATGTTAATGATATAGCTTCTACATAGCAAAACCCCAACTTGATAGACTTGAGGTTGAGGGCCGGGTGCAGACTGTCCTCGGTAATTCGGTTTTACTTTATTGCTTAGACTTGGAGTGGAAATTGTCCGAGTCCGGAGCAATCAAGACAGACCTGGAGGAGAACCCTAGGAAACCGGTTGAAGACGTCTTGCAGCGCTCCGTGCGGTGCTCCGCCCCCGTGAGGCGGGGCAGTGACTCCGAGGACCAGGAGGACTGAGGCTGCGCTGGGTGGCCTGCTGAGCTTCCGGTGTCACAGGTCGTCTGGGTTCTTTTAAAAAGGAAAAGTAGGAATGAATCCTTTGGTTTTTAGCCTTTTATAATTATGTTTCAAATCTCATACATCTCAGAAATATCATTTCTGGGAGTCCTATTGAATTTCTTAGAACTCTTTTTAAATTAATATTTTCTTAAAATAAAAACCAGCTGTTGGTATGGCAAATGTCTCTGTTTTCCTCACTCTATAGCTATGCACTGTTTATTCACATATAGCTACATGAAAAGGAATATGGAGGTTTATTTTAAATGTAATTTGTACAGTGGAAAAATTGCAAAGTCTTGCAGTTACATTACTGTTTATTCTTTTATAAAGGTAGCAACAGGACTAATTACTCAAAATGGATGATTTATAGGAAAAATCTTAGCATTTACCCTATTTAGAAGAAATAGGTGATAATTTTTATAAAAACAAGGACTGTCTTAAAGCAATAACTGGAAGATCTCAATTCACTGCCATTTGTGTTAAATATTTTTTTCTAGTTAAAATAATTATTTTCTCAAATTTGAGATGTCAGCTAATCTCAATTAGTGAAAAGAACTACCTTAGTTTTTTTTGTTTTAGACATATAAGCATGCACATAGATAAACAGAATCTCAATCAATTAATAAAAAATATATCAAGATATTTTTCTGCCTAGACTGCTGTTAGCATTTCTCACTTCTTATCGAATCAACGTTAACAAAATAACTATGGCAAATATTATTCCCTAATATTTGTGTTAGGTGATGTAGTATTTAATGTTGGATTGAATCTTAAAAATATGAATCAGAGAAGGCATAGAGTTACTTCATATTACACTGTAAAATTAATTTTTGCTGTAATTCAAAGAATGACAAGCAGCTATGACCCATTTAATCTGTCAGGAGTGTGTGTTAGTGAATATTTGCTTTTCTACACACACAAGAACCAGCACTGCTGATAAAAAAAAGCTGCTCTGTATAACAGTTTATCTTCAAGGATTTTTTGGTGAAATTTTAATTGCAAGGTTGATGCAAGCTCGGTCGGTTCTGTCACTTGAATGCTGGCTCCGTGGGTCTTTGCAGGAGAGCTGCTTTCATAGGTTTTCTGGTGTTAGTGGACATTGGATTGAAGAGCTGTGGGGGGAACAGAGGTGAAGAGCTGGAGCACTGACCACACCTGCCTAAGACCCACAGTTCGCACAGCTCCCGGGAAAAGACAGAACACTGCTTGGACGTTGGGGGCACGGTGAGCAGTGTCCACAGTGATGGAGCCCATACCCAATGTAATTCTCGATCTTTGCTGTGCCACTTTGAGCTGTGTAGGTATATAAACTTCTTCATGATCTTGCCTCCAGGCCTGAATGAGGCACTTAGTTTGAGCTCAACAAAAGTTCAGGTGCCCATGGACTTGGCTCATGAGCACTGTGTGGCCACGGGGAACCCAGACCCCCAGCTGCTATTTAGTCATGCTGACTGAACTTGATTTAAAAGAGAGAGACTGTCTTCAGTCATAGCAACCTGAACGCATCTGATCTCATGTAAAAAAAGGAGGAGAAGCATCTCAATCCTAAAATTAGTATTGCGATTTAGAACCTGACCTCCAGATTTCTATAGGGTAATAGTTCTGGGAGACTTTCCTACAATATTCACTGTTAACTTCTTTCTATTTCATCTGGAGCATTTGTGATGTGGCAGAGGTGATACAATTTGGCACTTCAGCATTGAGTTCATCTAATTCCACACCTGAAAAACGTAGTGGCCAAGGAAAACAGGCAAGAATGGTACCAAGCGCCTCTCTTCTTGGGAGGGGTGAAATGCACTCAGGCTATGGTCAAATACAATGGGTTCTTCCTTATTTTCCTTATTTGTAGAGGAGAAAGGGGATGCTGATAGATCCAGCACACTCACTCCATTGCAAGCCTAAGTTTACATTCTCACTCGCCAAGGATGCAGACCGTTGTTTAGCCAGAGGCCCCTCACACACTGGCTTCCTGGGGGTCAGAAGTACTGCAGGAAAGTCGTACTGGATGGGAAAGGCACTTCATGAGAAATGTGAAAGGGCCGTTTAGAAGGGTGCCCTCTGTCACCAGTGCCTAATGTTTTTTTTTGGCAGGGGCGGTCATTGATTACCTCCAGCTTTCAATTCAGTTCTCTTATATAAATGAGCCCAGATTTGGACCATGTGCTTTCCAAGTGTGACAGGCTAAATACCGACTGTGTTGTGACTGTGTTTCCTACTTTAGAAACATGTTCTGATGAAAGTGATTTTGTCCTGCTTATGGAAACCAGTTGTTACTCATAAATACAGCCTTCTGACAAGTGGCTTTCAACACCCATTCTTGACAGTGTTTACATTCACACAGCAGATGGTCTGGGCTCTCTACCCTCTGTATGCTGCCCCCTCTCAGCAGCTCCACAGGAGACCTCGTCACTTGTGTACTGTGAGGACTTCCCTCAGCTTTCAGTCTCACCACCCCATAACGGTATGGTAGCCTTCTCTGTTTTATGAGTCTCAAGTGAAGATGTGCCTACTCTCACAGTCCAAGCCCTCCCTCTGCTTTTGACCCTTTTCTCTCCCATATTCTTTACAATTTGGTTCCAGTAAATCATCGTCTTTTGTTTTGTTTTGTTTTTAAATATATTTTATTGATTATGCTATTACAGTTGTCCCATCTTCCCCCCTCCCCTCTGCCCTGCACACCACTTCCCCCTCACACACCCCCTCTTTAGTTCATGTCCATGGGTCATATATATGAGTTCTTTGGCTTCTACATTTCCTATACTATTCTTAACCTCCCCCTGTCTATCTTCTACCTACCATTTATGCTTCTTATTCCTTGTACTTTTTCCCCCTCTCTCCCCACCCACTCCCCTAATGATAACCCTCCATGTGATCTCCATTTCTGTGATTCTGTTCCTGTTCTAGTTGTTTGCTTAGTTTGTTTTTGGTTTGGTTGTTAATAACTGAGTTTGTTGTCATTTTACTGTTCATATTTTTTATCTTCTTTTTCTTAGATATGTCCCTTTAACATTTCATAGAATAAGGGCTTGGTGATGATGAACTCCTTGAACTTGACCTTATCTGAGAAGCACTTTATCTGCCCTTCCATTCTAAGTGATAGCTTTGCTAGATAGAGTAATTTTGGATGTAGTTCCTTGGCTTTCATGACTTGGAATATTTCTTTCCAGCCCCCTCTTGCCTGTAAGGTTTCTTTTGAGAAATCAGCTGACAGTCTGACGGGAACTCCTTTGTAGGTTACTGTCTCTTTTTCTCTTGCTGCTTTTAAGATTCTCTCTTTATCTTTCATCTTGGGTAATGTAACTATGATGTGCCTTGGTGTGTTCCTCCTTGGGTCCAACTTCTTTGGGACACTCTGAGCTTCCTGGACTCCCTGGAAGTCTATTTCCTTTGCGAAAGTAGGGAAGTTCTCCTTCATTATTTGTTCAAATAAGTTTTCAATTTCTTTCTGTTCCTCTTCTCCTTCTGGCACCCCTATGATTCAGATATTGGAACATTTAAAGACATCCTGGAGGTTCCTAAGCCTCTCCTCATTTTTTTGAATTCTTGTTTCTTCATTGTGTTCTGGTTGAATGTTTCTTTCTTTTCTTCTGGTCCACACCATTGATTTGAGTCCTGTTTTTCTTCCCCTCACTGTTGATTCTCTGTACATTTTCCTTCATTTCCCTTTTGTAGCCTTCATTTGTTTATCTAATTTGTGACCAGATTCAACCAATTCTGTGAGCATCCTGATTACCAGCGTTTTGAACTGTGCATCTGATAGGTTGTCTATCTCTTTGTCACTTAGTTGTATTTTTTCTGGAGCTTTGATCTGTTCTTTCATTTGGGACATTTTTGTTGTCTTGGTGCACCTGTTACATAGTAAGGGGCGGAGCCTTAGGTGTTCACCAGGGCGGGGCAGCCATGTTGCTGCATTGTGATGCTGTTTGTGGGGGAGGGGACCGAGAGGGAACAATGGCTTTTGTTCTGCTATCTGCCGGTTTTCAGTGACTTTCCACACTACCCACAGTCCAACTGGGCCCCTCTGGTGCTGATTCTGGTGCTGGTTCCCAGGTGGGTGGGCTTGTATACGTTCTAGGAACCTGTGGGTCTCTCCAACCCACTCTCCTGTGAGTCCGGGAGTTTCTCCCACTGCTGTCGCCTCCACCCCCACAGGATCTTTCAGTCAGGCTTTGAGGCTTTATTTCCCAGCGCTGGAACTCTGGGTTGCAGGGTCTGTCTCGCTCCCCAGTTGTTCCTCCCGGTTTATCCGCACGAGGCAGTGGGACTCCCCCTCACCAGTCCACAGTCACCACCTCTCCTGGCCGCACCTTTCCCCGGTCTGCCAGCCGCCCCGCATGCTTGCGAGTCCTCTCCGCCTGGCTGTCTCACCCCTCCTACCGGTCTGGATGAAAGTTTTTTCTTTTGTTCCTTGGTTGTCGGACTTCCATACAGTTTGATTTTCTGTCAGTTCTGGTTGTTTTTTGTTTTAAAATTTGTTGTTGTCCTTCTTTTTGTTGTGCGAGGAGGCACAGTGTGTCTACCTATGCCTCCATCTTGGCCGGAAGCCCCATCTCCTAAATCATCATCTTGATTTCAGTCTCTCCCTGGATGCCTAGCCTCAGGCAGTAAAAGCATTTAGGTCCTGTGGCAGAGACTGCCACTTGCCAACCAAGTATCCAGGATTCTCCCATTCCACTCAAGCAGCGATCGGACCAGGTAAAAGATCAAACTCCCAGCCTCCCTTGGAGCTATGGATTTCCAGAGGGAGGTGGACAGAAGTGGGCTGGGAGTTCTGGGCGAGCTTCTTAAAAGAAACAACTGGCATGTGCTCCTTTTGGGCTTAGTCCCCTTCTATTTTCTGGCCGAAGCGTACATGTGTTTGCAGCCTACTTGGCAAAGCAGTAAGGCTAATGTTCCTGATGACTTTGTGGGGTCACTCCACCCCAGCTCCTGATGGCCCTCTCTGGACTTCTGTTACTGGGAAAGAAGTAACTTCCATCCTGGCCTCTCTTAGTAGCAGCTGACACATTTCCTGATAAAGCCACTGCCTATCCCTGAAGAAAACCAGTCATTCTATCTTTCTACTCCCCAGAATACGAGAGAAATGAGTAGAAGCAATCGGTGAGAAAAGTCAGATTGCCTACAAACAGTTACAGTAAGGCTCACTGACTTCTGAGCAGCAGCAGCAAAAGCCAGAAAGACTGCAACAGTATCATCAGTGGACTAAGAAAAAACAACGTATTAACCAAGAAATGTTAGTACTCAGTGAAGCTATATTTTAGGCACGAGGGTGAAACAGGCATTTCAGACATGGAATGAGTAAGTTTGTTACCAGCAGACTCTAAATGAAGGAAATTTGGAAGATCAACTGTGTGCAGAAGGACAATGATCTGATGAAGGTCTGAGGTTCAAGAAAGTAAGCTGACCAGAAAAACCGGGGTAAATCTGGATGCACGTTAACTTAACGAAGCAATACAAACAATGGCTTATTTGTGACAGTAAGAGCAGCATAGAGCTAAAAACAAAGAACCAAAGCATAAAAATTGAAGTGGGCTTAGTTGGAGTTCCAATGTTAGACCCTTAAAAAGTACTCAGGCAGTTGGCAAAGATATGCATGTGAAAAATATTTTCTTCGAGGTGACAGTAAAAGGAAAAGGGTGTGTAACTTTTTAAGTGGTGGGGGCAGGGGTGGTACTTTCAACTCAAAAGAAGACTAGAAGGAGTAATAAAAAAACAAAAGGCAGAGCCATAGAAAATCCAAAATAACAATGTCAGAAATAAACTGAAATGGTAATCATGATAAATATATAAATAGATAATAGTTTTAACAGTCTTGCCATATAACCCAGAAGTCACGCGCCTAGCTAATTAACCAAGTGGTTTGAAAAGTCCACACAAAAAGCTGTACACAAAAGTTTATAGTAGCTTAATTCATAATAACCCAAACCAAAACAACCAAATATCTATCGACAGATGAATCGTTCAACAAACAGTGGTACTTTGATACAATGGAATGTTACCCAGCAATTTAAATAAAAGCTATGAAGCCACACACACAAAAGTGGATGCTAAGTGGAATAAGCCAGTCTGAAAGGCTGTGTGCTACATTCTTCTGATGATACAGTGTGCTGGGAGAGCAAACTCTGGAGCTGTTGAAAGGGTCAGTGGTGGGCAGGGGGGTGGAGGGTGGGAGGGTTGAACAGTAGAGCACATGGGATTTTGGGGGCAGTGAAACTCTTCTGAATGATACAATAGTGTTGGAGATATGACAGTATGCATTTGTCAAAACCCATAGACCTTTGCAGCACAGAGGAATCCTAATATATGCGAATTAAAAATTTCATTTAAGGAGTCCAGGCATCCCTGGAGAGAATTCAAGATATGACAAAACAACCGAACTATATCATAAATGTATGAAACAACCGAAGGGAAAGGATTGAGGGGAAGCTTCTGACCTAAGTAACTGGAAATAAGTGGAGTCTGTAAGATTGAAAGGCAAGAGAAACTGCGTAAGCATTGTCCTCTAGGTGATCAAGTTATTTCTCACAACAGTGTGGGTTAACTATTCTGATACTGCTACCATGTATATATACTAGAACTGAGCAGCTTAAATGAATGGGTAGGAGATGGTGGGAGCCACACGTCCCCCTGTTAGAGTGTGAGGTCATAAGACAGCCCTGGGAGGAGGTTAGAAAGACCCATATGGTGATGGATTAGAGTCGGAGGCATCGCAACAAATGCATGTTAGGCTTAATATAGATACAGATGATTATATATTTAGGTAGTGCGTACACACAGGTTAGTAAGCACATATATTTCGTTGCTCTGTCAGCTGAGGGGGCCTAAAAACAATGACATCCCTGGAGCAAAGACCAGGATTCATGAGTCACATCAAAAGGAAATTATAACTAATATAAGAAAGGTGGCACTCTGCACCTGATTGTCTATAGTTTGGGTTTGCCCAACTGCAGAGCCAGAGCCAAGGTCTTTGTAGAGTTCAAGAGGTGATCCCAGAGGGCAGGAGTGAGGAGCTGAGTGAGGGGGCAGGGAAGGGGAAAGGCCAATATGAGGGTGAGAATCTGAGGTCAGCTCTGTAGGAGGTGGGACTCAGTCCCTCTGAGACCTCTGAGAAGCACAGAGTCGTCTGCCCACAGATGGGAGCTGAGTTATTTATCCCCCAATTCTGGCCCCACTGCTTGAAGGCTGCTCCCAGGGGTGCACGCCCCTGAACTTCTTGGCTGTGCTTGCCCAAAGACTGAGCAAGTGTCTGAGTGTGGGAGAAGGACCTGGGCACACACTACAGACTTGTACCTTCTAGGTGGAAAGGTGGTGGTGCAAGGTGGGTCGGAATTGCATGCAAGTTACTTCTGTTTATACATTTGAAAGAGCTTGCTTAGACACATTGAAACATAGATTCTTGTCATATATCTCTCTTGTGCTACATAAAAAGAAAAATAGAAGCAAAATAAATTGATTGAGGTATTCCTAAAATGCCCTTCCATGAAGAGATCAGCTCTGACGCCTGGTGCTGCTAGATTTGTTGCTGCAATTCCTAGATCTAGCCAGAAGGTGGCAGGCAGTGACCACCTGACCACCATTGCTGCCTGGCCACAGGGACCGAGATGCTCCCTGCCCTCAGAAATGTTGCGAAGGAGAGGAAACGTGCTTGGAATTGATGAGATAAGGTGGTTGCATCCCCCAGTGGGTAAAAGTGCGTTTGTTATTTTAACTTGAACATTCTAGCTTCTAACTTTGAAAGTAGATCATTAACTCTGAATCTGCTTATCCACATTTAAAACGTTGAAAATACCAACTTGCTAATAGGAAAAATGCTGCTTCTGTTCCTTGTGTACTTATTAAAGTGTGGGGTCAATGGATCCGGCCCTCCCCTTTCCATGACTGAAGACTGACAGGTTGGCCACTGGCCAGAAGGAATGTGTATTGTTTGGGGAATGGATTGTAACTCCGTCCTTACCTCCTTCGGGGGGCAGGTTCTCGTCCTGCACTGCTCCTTTCCGCTTGTATACACTGAGATCATGTAGTTTAGAGTCACACACAGGACACGTGCCTCTGTTGTCTGGACCCCCTTATCACAAACCTCAGACTGGAGGGGGTGCGGCCCCTCACCAACCACCAGCCGTGGGTGCGCCCCCTGTAATGTGAGAAATAAACCCCGTGTCCACATAAGCTAGTCCACCAGGGGTGTTTTTAGGAATATCATGAACATTTTAGCAGCTCCCTGGTTTGGGGCTCCTGCGCTGCATAAAGCAAGGACAAGTTTTTTTTATAATTGAAATCCAATACTTCTCTCTTGTAAGTAACTTATTCTGAGATAGTGATTAAAGAAACATTTCAAAATATATATACATTTCATTAAAAGTTGTAGTTTGTAAAAAGTTAAGTAAATCCTTTGCCTTTAAGCAAATATTATACAAAACAATTAAAAACTTGCAGCTTTTTGTTCTATCCTGGGATTTGGGATTTGAGAGACCCAAATAAGATAGACACACACACACACACACACACACACACACACAACCAAAGCAAACCACACTGCACTGGGCTGGACCGTCACTGAGTAACTAAATCCAAGTCAGGGGAGATTTGTTGGTTCCCAAAGGCTTTCTGATTCTGCTTTGCCTTCCCAGTGTGACATGGGGAGGAAATGTGACAAGCCTCCAGGACACGTGGCAGTTTATTTCTTAGTGTAGGTTAATGACCTTCCCAAACTGTGTGCTGAGGTGCCCCAGTTCCCTGCCGAAGTCTGCGGGAGTGGAATATTCTAAGCTTTCCAGGGAAACAGCGATGCTGCACACTGATCGAACACCACAGGGGCGACTAGCTCTGGGTAGTCCACAGTCAACATTAGCTTCACAACATTCCACTGCATGATGTCATGTCTTTCCAGAGCTGGGTTAGCAGCTGCTGTGATGGAGCAGGTACAGCTCGAAAGTCAACATGGAGCAAGAAGTGACAGTGGCAGGATCTGATCAGACTGCACAGCTAGATAAAGTGTTCAGAACCCAGCAGGCACTCGTATCACCTTAATAAGTTGTAAAGTAAGCACATTATCTTTCTTTCAATTTTCATATATATATTTAAAATAGCTAAAAGCTTTTGGGACATATGTGCTTATTAAGTTGTTTAGCCCTAACTACTTTATAAAAGAGACTTTGATATTTCTTTTGGCTTAGGGACAACATGAGAAAACTTCTGAGCTATGAGCCAATGGAAGTTTGGGAACCTCTAAATCCATTAATTGGTATTCTGGTTTACCATTAAATCTGAAATCATTTTGGTTGGTACAAGTCCCTGGGTCTTGATTACCTCTGGGTTAACTCAACAAATGATATTCTTGAATATGTCAGGCTGAGGACTATACCCTGAAATCTGAGGCTACTCCAAAATCCACCCACAAAAAACCAGCCTTCATAAGCAAGCAGCTTCCTCTTTATGGTCACCTGTTGCAGAGGTGGTGGCTTCTCACAGGTCTTTAACCTCCCTGTGCCTCAGTTTGTCATCTATAACAAGGATCCAACTCAGGTGGTTGAGGATGAAATGAGCTAAGATTTGTAAGGTACTTAGAAAAGTTCTCATGTTTTATTGTAATTGTCATCAACATCATCATTATCATCAGCAGCTTCCTATTTTCTGAGGTCATTGAAGCTTTGGCATCATGCTAGATTTGCTTATTTGAGACTAATTGCTAAGTCCTAATACTTGCAATCTTGAACCAGGCCGCACATAACACAGGAACTCTTAAGGTAGGTGAGTCAATACAATTTGGGAAAAATCTTGTAGTTTTCTTTTCTTTTTTAAATATATTTTATTGATTATGCTATTAGTTGTTCCATTTCCCCTCCTTTATTCCCCTCCGCCCTGCACACCCCATTCCCACCCACATTTCCCCTTTTTAGTTCATGTCCATGGGTCATATATATATAAGTTCTTTGGCTTCTACATTTCCTATACTATTCTTAACCTACCCTGTCTATCTTCTACCTACCATTTATGCTTCTTATTCCCTGTACCTTTTCCCCTTCTCTCCCCACCCACTCCCCTGATCATAACCCTCCATGTGATCTCCATTTCTGTGATTCTGTTCCTGTTCTAGTTGTTTGCTTAGTATGTTTTTTGTTTTAGGTTCAGTTGATAATAACTGTGAGTTTGTTGTCATTTTACTGTTCATACTTTTTATCTTCTTTTTCTTAGATATGTCCCTTTAACATTTCATAGAATAAGGGCTTGGTGATTATGTACTCCTTGAATTTGACCTTATCTGGGAAGCACTTCATCTGCCTTTCCATTCTAAATGATAGCTTGGCTGGAGAGAGTCATCTTGGATGTAGGTCCTTGCCTTTCATGACTTGGAATATTTCTTTCCAGCCCCTTCTTGCCTGGAGGGTTTCTTTTGAGAAATCAGCTGACAGTCTTATGGGAACTCCTTTGTAGATTACTGTCTCTTTTTCTCTTGCTGCTTTTAAGATTCTCTCCTTATCTTTCATCTTGGGTAATGTAATTATGATGTGCCTTGGTGTGTTCCTCCTTGGGTCCAACTTCTTTGGGACTCTCTGAGCTTCCTGGACTCCCTGGAAGTCTATTTCCTTTGCCAAATTGGGGAAGTTCTCCTTCATTATTTGTTCAAATAAGTTTTCAATTTCTTTCTGTTCCTCTTCTCCTTCTGGCACCCCTATGATTTGGATATTGGAACATTTAAAGACATCCTGGAGGTTCCTAAGCCTCTCCTC